>CALNHX010010624.1:0-38652 GCA_940337035.1 Agriotes lineatus
GTGGTTGAACAGGGAGTGCTGTGTTTAATTTACCCTTTTAATACGAGATAAATCTCATATCAGAAGTGGGATCGCCTACGTGTGATAAATATTTCGAGTTGTGTGTGAAAATGGAACAGTTAACGCAAATTTTGGTCGAAATTTGAAGGAAATTAGCAGTTCCTATTCCTGTCACTGCCATTAATGTTCCACGATTCGATCCAACGGTAATTAACGACGGAGCTGTAAAATGGTGTCAAGAAATCGAGAAATTAGGATCCACTTTTAAATGGACCGAATTTGAACAGCTTTCACGAGCTTCCAGTGGGTTGGTCGGGGAAGCGCGAGATTGTCTTTCTGTGTGGGAACCGGAGATCAAAAATTGGACGCAGTTCAAAGCGGATTTTGAGAATTTGCATCCACCGAAAAAGAATTTAATCGAAAAATTGAGCAAGGCCAGCTTGTATTTGAGTGATGCAGCCACGACTTATTGTGACTTCATTCTCCATCCCTCCGGAAATTCGCATTTATCCAAGCTCGAGTGAAAATATGAAGGCCCGTTTGAAGTGCTGCAGCTTCTACCTAACGATCGGTTGGATATTCAGAACTTGGCTACTACCCGGAAGAGAATAGTTGGGAAAGATATGGTCCGAACTTGGCTCGGAGAATTTTCGCCGGAAAACTTTTCCGACTAAGTATTCAGTAACGGTGAGTAGAAAGGGCCGTGTGCGCATTGTGAAAATTCTGAGCATTGTCAATATTCTTCCTGTGAAACTTGCAAGCATTCTTGCTTGCTGTGAAACTGATGAGAAACTAATTCGTTGAAAGCAGAACGCTTTACGGTGGTATTCTTTGTGAATGGAAATAATAGTATTGGATTTTATAATGGTTTAAAGCACAACGCTTTACAAGGTTGGTGTTGATTATACGAGGGCTGCTGAAAGCCCAACGCTTTGCAGGATAACGTCAAAAAAAATGTTTAAGGTTGCTATTAAACTAGGGCTGTTAAAAGCACAACGCTTTGCAGTATTATTTAAAAAAAAGTGTTTAAGGTTGCTATCGAACTAGGGCTGCTGAAAGCACAACGCTTTGCAGGATGACCTCAAAGAAAAATGTTTCGGGCTGCTGTTGAAAGCATAACGCTTTACAGGACAAACTGTTGAAAGCATAACGTTTTACAGGACAAAAGAGAAAACGAGCTTACTGTTGAAAGCATAGCGCTTTACAGAACAAACTGTTGAAAGCATAACGCCTTACAGGACAAAAAAGAAAACGAGCTTACTGTTGAAAGCATAACGCTTTACCGGACAAAAGAGAAAATAGCTTACTGTTGAAAGCAAAGCACTTTGCAGGACGAAAAGCTGGGTATTGGATGTGAATATTGAATAGAAAATCGATTTATTGATATGTTATTGATGTTGTGATGATTATGGAATGTATGAAAAGCTGATTGCTGTTGTCTTTAGGAGTAAAACTCGATGCTTCAGAGTGGTTTCTCCATTACAGGTAGTTTGGTAGTTAAATACGAGGAGGACGACATCCTGGGTGATAGTTAATTCGAGAACGAATTCAAGCATCAGGTTGACCGTGTGAGCATTGCTGTGGATTTTTATCGAGGGCAATGGAAATCAACCCTGACGACCTTCCCCGGGTCCGAATGCAAGGCCGAGACGAATTCCAAATTCCTGGCGGCTAATTGGAGGGGCGGCGCTCACACCCCGACTGTTTTGTTTAGTGGTGTGAAACCTCATAAAAACGAGAAGTTATTAGTATCGGGATTCTGTTCAAATATTTATTCTGGGGTTTGACTTGTAGCTGAAAACTCGTGAAAATAAAGAGCAGTGGTTGAACGGGGCGTGTTGTGTTTAATTTACCCTTTTAATACGAAATAAATTCAAATTCAAATTCATTTTATAAACTTACACATGAAATATTTATTATATCAGAAAGTTTAATATGTAGCATTTATGTATGAAAAACAATATCATTCATATGACCTCCATGGCTTCCTTAACAGGAGGTTATTCGAACGTCAAAATTTTCGATACTTTTCGCAGTAAAAGTAGATCAATGGCAGCTAATGCAGCTCGAATGTGGTCTTTCAGTTGATGAAGTGTTTGTGGGTTATTAGTATACACTTTATTTTTCAAATTCCCAAAAAAAATAATCTGAAAGAGTAAGATCACAGGATCCTGGGTGAAAATTCACCTCACAGTTTCCGGAAATGATGCGATCGTCGAACTTCGAGCGCAATAAAGCGATTGTTTTTATGGCTTGTATGGGATGTTGCGCCATCTTGCTGAAACTAGAGCTGATTCATATCCATTTCATCCAATTTAGGCCTCAAAAATTCTCTTAGCATGTTATAATCCCTTGCATAGTGCTATAGGTCATACCCAATTGAAGTTCTTGGTTGTTCACGTACATTAACACTCACGGCAGCAATATTTTTTTTTAATGAGCTGTACGAGGATGTTGATACTCTTTACGATCTTCCACGTATCCAGTTTGTTCAAATCGTCGCACTACTCTGCACATTCATGACTCACTAGGATGATTATTTTGACCGAAGTAGTCTGGAATTCTACGAAATGTTTTTTTGACGGAACGATCATTTTCGTAGTAGGTTTGAATAACTTTTACTCGTTGTGAGGTTGAAAAAAACTCCATTGTTGCAATTGCCAAAGTCTATAACTGACTTTTGCCAACAAATGTTTTTATGGCCATTGCGATATATGTCAGATAACGACAATGAATATCCACGCTAACCGTTGGATCACGCATTACAATAAGATCTATTCTGTGTTCGGAGATAGTTTGACCTTTGTACGGCCGCTGTTAGCTGTTTTGGATGTTGAGAATTTTTTCTGTATTTACAGGAGTCTTGCTGTATTATATTACTTGTGATGTAAAGCCGTGGGTCTTATGTTACTATGATGTGTAGCATGTAAAAAGATCCCTTGCTAGGGTTGGAACACCCTAGTCTCGGCAAAATTCTATGCAGGACTAAGGTATCTGGTACTCTGCATATCTAGACCTTGTCTACGGGGTTGGCAAAAAGGGCATATAAAGGCCTACTTGCTTGACATCAGTCTCCCCACAACTACTACTAACTAACTAGGTCGCTGTTGAAAATAATTAAGCCTTCACGTAACTAATCTTTGCATCAGAGCCCGCTGCTTACACCCTGAACGAAGCTGCGGGTTGAATTTTCACGGTGGTGCCTTGATAATCATCGAAATTTTTACTGTTCTAAAACAGTCGCGGACTTCACGTATAACGTGAACCTCATTCTCCCGGCGAGGGAGCTGAAAATCGGAGGCTTAATACCGCTGCCTCTCTATGCAAACTCTTTAGGAGTTTTGCTTTATTAAATACTAACTGTGACCTACCCGGCGTTGCCCGGGCATACAACCATACAAAATAATCTTTTTGATTTTTCGAATTTTCCGACTTTTCCGGTGGATTTTCTCAAAATTTTCTTTCATGCAAACTTTGTCCTCACAATTACGAACGCAATAAAAAAATGAGCTAAATCAGTGGAGCCGTTCTCAAGTGATGGGGTACCATACATGCGGCAATTGATTTTTATTTATATTCATGTATAGCCTAACTTTGCTAGCATGTTATCGGAAGGCTATAAGTCGATAATTGTCACAGTTCTTAGTTATTTTTTTTTAAATTGAACAGCCTTATTTAGATGTATGCATCTAAGTGCTGCTCGATTTTCTTCTTTTAAAATGTCAGCTTCTTTTTCCTCATTATTATCTAGTGGAATATTGAAAGTTCCTGGATTTTTGTTTTTGTAAAGTTCACTACAGTAGCGTTGCCAAACTTCGGTAATTTTTTTTATTTTAGTAATTAGCTTACCTTCCTGATCTTTGATTGTCCATGTTTGCTGTGATATACTTTTTTAATGCCACGATGAAAGTTATGCAACCTATCATTCAATTACACTAGTCAACTTGATATTATTTTCTGAATTTTATGAATCAAGGATCCTAACGTATATTTAGTTTGACAGTGTCATCTTGTCATTCAATTTTCGTACCCCATAAATGTATGGCATAAGAAATGTCTCCAAGTGAATAGATAAGTCAAAATAGTCATAAAATATAACTTCGTTATACTTTCTTACGTTATAATTAACATTAATAGTTATTTATATATTGTCCGAAAAATTGGCTGTTTTATGGACGATGTCTACAATTTCTGGCCGAGGCAAACAATTATGCAAGGTCATAAAAAGCAGTTTTTGCCCGAGATGTATATTAAATTTTTCCGTCACCGGTCAGAATTAAAAAAAAAACATTAAAAGGGAGTGTGAATTATAAGAGTTGTTGCAGACGAAAAAGTTTGAGAAAGAAAAATTAATGGTATCCAAAAAAGTGACATTTTTCGTACGTAAATGCATCTGTAAAATCACACTTTATAGAGAGGTTGATGGAAAACAGATATATGACATTAATCGAACTGTCATATCAAATGACCTAATTTTGATCGATGTATTGATAGAAAAGTTCAATAAATGTACAAAACTAAATATTCTTGAATTCAAACTAAAATGTTCTATCCAAATACTGAAAAATATTCAGGGTGTCCTATTTAAAAATTTTAAGTTGTGTGCGACTTTCAGTTAAACCGGAAGTCATGATTGTCGCGAGACAAAGAGACCAGGGCGATGCCTCTATCTTCTATACTCATGAATGAATTTGGGTGAATTTTGCTACAAGGATACTAGACGTAATTTCCGATTGACGCACAAATGTAGCCAAAATGGCCGACTTCCAGTTTTCGGTTACCAAAAATAAGAATAACTTTAATTTTTTAAATAGATCACCCAATATATTTTATGTTTTTCAGAACCTACGACTCAAATTACATACAACAGTATTGCTAAATTTGCTTCATATTACACAAAAATATTTAAAAATGAATTAATTATTTATTTTTCAATTTTAAATAAAGTAGTGCACGATGCATATCGTTAGATTAGTAATTTAATTTTCTATTTAATGGCAAGATGGCTCTTAGTAGGTGCTATTTTAAAAAAGTGATTTTTTCTTTAAAAACGTGTTTAGCAAATTTTATTCTTTTATTAAGGGTTTGTTATTGACCTTATTATGAGTTGCTAGAGTCAGTTAGATCAGATTCTTCCAAATCACGGGTATCTATGGTAAAAAACAAAATTTGGAAAAAATATTCTTTTGCTTTAAATATTAAAATTTGGTAAAACTAATGTATGTAGTTTGACGCTTAGATTCTGAAAACCATAAAATATACAAAAGGACCTCAAAATTTAGTCTTAACGTTTTTATTATTATTGTTAAGAATATGAGAAGAGTTGAGTCCTATAAACTCTTATTACATAATAAATACAGATAGACCAATAAAAAAACCAATTAGGGCAGGCTGTGATATGTGTTATACGTTTGGCAGTACTGAAGTGTATTGTCAGTCTATGTCAAATTCGAGATTTGCAGGTTAAGTTTTACGTCAAACTGTGTCAAACAACAAACAAAACCTAAGCTACTAATCTCGAATTTGACATAGACTGACAATACACTTCAGTACTGCCAATCGTACAACACATATCTACAGCCTGCCCTAATTGGTTTTTTTATTGATCTCTCTGTATAGTAAGAAACATTTGTGTACAGTATGCATTGGTACGTACTAAAAACAAACCCAAAAAAAGAAAAAACCAACAAATTCTTATAATATATCGTCCAGTCGGTTTTTAAATGTGTTATCCATTGGAGCTTCTACGACATTACTTGGCGGGTTGTTCCGGAAGTCAAAAATTCGATTCTGCAAAAAGTGTTGTCTCTGTCTGGTGCGATACTTTTCGTTCACTAGCTTCTACATATGGCCTCGAAGTCTATAGTCAGCATCCAACACGAACAATGACGCCATGTTCACAGAAAACAAATTGTTCACTATTCTATAACTTATGATTAAGTCTCCTCGAAGACGCCTTAGCTCGAAATGTCCCAAGTCCATGATCGCAAGCCTTTCTTCGTAAGAAAGACGATTGGCACTGTAGAACATTCTTGTTGCTCTTCGTTCAGTTGATTCCAACAATTCCACATCTCTACGGAGTACCATATACCACACGAGTCCTGCCTCTCCAAAAGCGGTCTGATGTATGTGGTATACAAAATCTTGGTGGTATGTGGAGATGGCCGAGAGAATACTTTCCAATGCAGATGCATAACCGAATTTGCCTTTTTGCATAGTACTAATATTGCTGCACCACGACAAATCGCTAATTACGGTAACTCCAAGATCAGTTTGCAGCTGCTGATGTAACACGTAATCTAAATTCGGATTTGACTTACCCACATAACGTACAACACATTTAACAGTCGTTGCAGCACTTGGGGATACGATTCAAGTCGTCCTGAAGCTCGTTGACAAAATCGAAAATATATGCAGATCAAAATACCGATCTGCATATATTTTCGTGTCATCGGCGTAAAAGGAACAGGTGGTCTTAATTAACGTTAGCAGGTTGCTCACAAAAACAAGGAACAAAAGGGGTCCGAGAGCAGATCCCTGTGAAACGCAACTGACAACAGGAAGTTAACTCGAAAATCAATCACCCACTTTCACTTTCATCGTACGGTTTTTTTTAAAAGGATTCAATCCAATTCAAAAGATTTCCTCGCACTCCAAAGTGTCTTTTTAAGCGAAGATTTTTCCGAGCAATAGCTCGGGCTATGTTGACAAGGTCTCTGGCGAACGTCTGAACCTGGATTTCGACGAGTTTTGCACTTGCGTTTCTGTGCGTCATATTCGACGTGCTTGCAACTAGCACCTAGACTGGCAAAATATGCATTCGAGCAGCGGCCTTTCTACCGGAACTCTGTTTTAACAGACTGGTTCTACCATCGACTTGAAGCAATACAAATTCGAAAAACGGCCGGGAAAAATTTAATCATCAGGGAAAGAATCTACCGGTAGTCCGATGCGACTGAATCCTGGACTTTCAAGTATTAACGGCAAGATCTTTAGGCCCCGTCAACACGATGTTTTCGTGCGCCAGTGACTTATAGATCCAGCGGGTTAGGTAGCAGGGTGATATTTTTAGACAGTCAGCACGATTATTCCATACACCATATACTTAGAAAAAGGGATGGTTGTGGACAGAAAGGCTGCTTACATGCCATTTTACAAACACAGCAAGAAAGGGGGTTTTAGGGCAAGCTAGGATTCGAAAGCAGTTCAACATAAAAACAAAGCTTTTCTTACATGACCGTGGTTCGCGGAAATGAAGCAATCACGCAATCGCCTCCAGGTGTTAATTACTGGATGCTGGTTTTCTCGAGTACTAGACTGGCGGTTTCTCAATTATCAGCGCTAAGCAATGGTAGAATACTTGGTCTCAAGAGCCGAAGGTTGCCCCTGGCTGAGACTCAGGTGTAGACTAGAGTCTGGAAAAAATGGGTTAAATCTAAGTGGATGAGACTGGCCGGGCATCGATCTCTTATACTGGTTTACGATCTCCTTCCACGTCGCTTATTTAGGAAAACCAAAGTGGGGCGAACAGAGAATTTTCAAGGAGCGTATGTTGCTAGTCCCATCTGAAAAATGTAGTGCATTCGACTACATCTTGCGGCAAGTGAGCGACGGACATCTGTATTTACTTTTGATTCAGCCCAAATGTCTTCATATCGCGACTGAGTTGCTGTTGTGACTGTGACGGGCTACAAATTGATAATGGTTTTCAAACAATTTGCAAGAATACGAAACGTCACAGCCTACATCAACAACATTCCTTTGTTGGGTATAAATACTATTAATGATTTCTTGTAGATGCGTGTAGAAATCACTAATTTTCTCATCGTTTGCCTCTGTATTTGTCTGCATCTACATCAAACATATACTGTAACGCTAGCTCCTGCATCAAATTTTAATTATACACAAATTGTATTAAATTTTATACATCGCTTTATCCAGCGTTACATCTATCCAGCGTGTGGTTTTACAATAACGGGAATGCCTCCGCTATGCGCAACGTAGCGTTACATGACTGATCGCGTCGTTTCCCCACTCCAAAGTAACCCAGAACCGCTGCACCGATACAGCCACCAGAAGGATATAAAATATAATTGCCCTTCATTTCAAAAAAATGGAGTCCACACTAGCCTCAGTCCTGAACTCTCCGCTTCCTTTCCTGATCCCAAATACTTTCCAGCCGGGGTCCTGTGTCTGGCAGCTGATTTGTCTAACAGTGTAGACCTTCCACCCGTACCAGTCCAGGTTTTAAGGTAAGTGGCATTTGATCTGTCAGTCCTTAAACTAAACACTTTCCGTACCTCACCTGTAAAGCGAAGCCGCTAGAATTCGAGTTGAACTTTGCATATGACCTATATTAGAAATGGGAATTCTCCAGCGCTAAATCCTAGCTTGGCAGATGGCTTGTCTTGCAAGCGCCCATAAACATTTCGCCGAGATGGTCTAACGAGCACCTTAATTCAAATCTATTAACAATGTTGTCCTGTAATAATTCAAGTAAGAACCTGCAGATATACTTGGTGAAACATCCTCCCAAAGGCCCATGGTACCGCTACAGCAGAAGATGAAATCACCCGCAACATACCAGCACCTTCGCGGCCAAAGCCATCGGACACTAGCAGTCAAAATTGCAGACCGTTCTCGGACTAATTACAAACGTAAAATTATACCTTTGCGTTACTCCGGGAGCCCCGAATTTACATCATACAGCACCCCCATAACTTACTCTCGTGAATTCACCACCCCGGAATCCCAGGTATTGTGTAATTTCAATATTTTAGGTATATTTTGGCAGAACGACGAACGTAAAAATTCAAACTCGTAACGTAACGTAGAAAGCGCTAGGGAAGAATGCGCGAATTAATTTTAATTCAGAAAAACGCGTTCCCGCTGGGCGAAACGTTACAAGACTACAACCTACACGGTAATGGGGTTGTAGAATAACCAGGAACAATGAAATATATTCCCAGAGAAAATCATGTAATTTTATTAAAGTACAAAGCCCTTATTTAAAAATTTCGTCTTATTGTATAATTACGAGTATAGTCAAACACAATATATTTTTGGTAATTGCATGATGTTTTTCCTTATTGTATATATTTGAGTTGAGCGAACCCTGCCTCCGATTAGAGCTAATCCGTGGTAGAAATTTATAACGTGCTTAATAACAGGGCGAAACGTTACAATACTATCATAGGTTTTGTTCTGAGTATGATTAATATCATCCTACTATCGATACTGGACAAAATTACCAGACAATGTTAACTAATTGATGAAAATATGCTGATACATGTTTTCAAAAACATGAAACGCCGGATTAACTTATGTTTAAATGTTGCAGGCCAACATTTTCAGCATCTGCTGCAATAACTTTAATAATATTAGTTTATTTATCTAGAACGAAAAGTGACATTTTAAAGGACGAGAAAGTTGTTTACGGCCGAGAACGGAATTACTTGCGAGGACCTTCAAAAAAACTTTTCGTTTGTGGTGAATACAACGGTTTATTTCATACTGCAAGTTTAATGAATTTTAAATATGTATATATATATATACTCGAATATATATAGCTGTCGCTGTCTTCCTTCCCTCAACCATTTTCTCCATTGATCTCTATCCTGTCACTCTCCTTCTTTCAGGTCTCTTCTTTCCATCGCCTCATCTATTTCGTCCCTCCATGACCTTCGTGGTTTACCTCTCTTTCTTCTTCCTGTAGAGCTCCAATCTGTTACTCTTGCTATCGACCTGTTTCTATCTGTTCTTCTAACGTGTCCGTACCAAGTCAATTTATTTTCTTCGATGTAGCTGTATAAGTCTTTTTCTATTCCCATTCTTCTCTTTATCTCTTCATTTCTCACTCTGTCCATTCATTTTAAATAAAAAGTTGTAAATCACTTCAAATTTCATGTCAAAAACTGACGTATAATTTTAAAGTACTTGAACTTTAATATTTTACTTTAAAGTACTAGAACTTTAATGTTCCATTTTTTGTACCATAATAGTATTTTACAGTAGAAGTCCGTTAGGATAGCCTTTACTGCCGAGCCAGAGAATTTGTGAGACGAGCTCGAAGAGCGAGTCGAATAATACTGGCGAGGCAGTAAAGGCCCTAACGGACGTGTATTGTACAATAGTTTTTGTAATACCTACATATACTCTGTTCACTATAGTCCCGGATTGTCAATGTCAAAATCCAATTAAAAACAATCCTTTATATCATGGTTAATACTTTTAAGTCAAGCTATGGGTAACTAGAAACAATTAATAAAGCTACTAATGTCAAAACTATAACTTATAGGTTATATTTCGAACTGATTTAAGCAAAAATAAATAAAAGTTGCCAGGTAACAAAAACCCACATTTTCAAAATTACGCTTTTGCGTTGTCCAACCTAGTAGTAACAAAAATACCAATAGAAATTCAACAGTGCTACCATAAAACGTCATTTTTGACAATCCGGGACCATAGTGAACAGAGTATACAATTCGGTCATATCTATATTTTTCTAATTTATTTTCATCAAAACGCTAGGTTTGTGTAATGGCGTTTTAGAATGATTGAGAGTGCGTAGAACGTTGCAACTGTTGTTTATAAATGTCAGTTATTTCCAATTTCGTATATGGTTGTAAGCAGTTTTAAGTTGTAACCAGCTCGTAACTTACGACATCTGTAGAAAATGATGAAGATATTCCTAAAGACGTTAAGATTCTGAATGAGCAAGTTATTTTAGCGTATGTTCAGGAGTTATAGCAGTCTTTTGCGCCTTCTTCTATGTGGAGTTAAAGGCTTGCTTGCTGCTGGATTTGTGTGACAAACGTCACTTTGACGTTTGGCACACAGTTTAGCAGGCCGTGGTCTTTACGGACACTTTTTACGGCCGGGCCGTAAAGAGGTTGCTTACGCAGTAGTAAACAGTCCTTAAAGAAATATTTAACAAGTAGGTATTACAAAAATAAGTTTTAAAGTACTTGAACTTTAATATTCTTCTTTAAAGTACTAAGACTTTAATGTTCCATTTTTTGTACCATAAATAGTCCGAAAAATGTAATTCTTGACATCAGTATGAAATAAAAAGCTGTGTTCTTCTATGTTTAATATCCTTAGTTATAATCATGTATTACTATTTTATTATCACTACATTATCACATTTTAAATAATGAACATCTTTTTGACAGGTGTCGCTTTGAATGACATTTATTTAAGGTTAGGTGGTATAAAGGCGGACACAGATATGCAATTTATAATCCATAGTCGTCCAGGACGTAAAGACTTTTTGAACACCCGTTACATACATACCAGCACCGAACCTGTTTTATGTGAAATTAGAATATTTCTTAAAACATCGTGCCTGTGATACCAAAAATGTCGATATAAAGAAATATCACTCTTAATTTCAAGTTGATGTAATGAGGCTAGCGCCCCCTATTTATATAGAACAAATTTCAGTTAAAGTTTGAAAAAATTAATGCGTCTACTTTATGCCAAGTTGAAACTCGATTTGATAAGCAGTTTTTAAGCTGTAAAGAAAATTCGAAAATAAAAATCACATTTTTGAATCTCGTAATTTCTGTTGGGTGTATTTTTACTAAGGCATATTTGGTTCTATACTTCTATTTTGATAAGAACATTCCCCTAAACGCTGTCCCATTATTTTCGAAACACCCTGTCTATTTAAAAGAAACAGTAGTGTTTAAAATTATTTCAGGTATATAGCTTTAACAAATTCTGAACCATGGTATTCGAGGTTAACTTTTCCTTCCTTTGATGAACCGGAATTCAAGGCAAAATTTATTATTAACTTAATACGGCCTGAGAGTTATCATTCGGTGTCCAATGAAGCACTGATAGCTTCCGTGTAAGAACACACCATACGTAAGGTACCTGGGAAAGAGCCCTATATTTATATTTTTCCAGAAATCTAGGCAACGGTCGCTATCAAGATACGTTCAAAGAAACCACAACCATGTCAACCTACTTGGTAGCATTTGCAATTTCTAATTACAAATACACGGACCGCAAAGAGAGAATTCGAATTTTTGCCAGATCAGAAGCGATTGATGAAGGCAAAGCAGATTATGTATTATCACAGTCTGGAAAGCTTCTAAAGGCTCTTGAAGAATATACTAGTGTAGACTACACCTTAAGTAAAATGGACTTGCTGGCAGCACCGAACGACTATTTTTCGGATGGTGCAATGGAAAACTGGGGACTTGCTATTTTTAAGTAAAGTACTAGTATATTACTCTACAAGTTGAGAAAAGTGATGTTTTTCTGAACAAGTATGGCGTGCCATACTATTTTATCGCATTATGTAAAATATTACATTTTTACATACAAGTGACACTAACTGTCAAAACATGACCAAGATGAGCATAACTCATTCCTATGTACTAGAGCACAATAAGCAGCTACAGTTGATGTTATGCGTTTGGCAGTACTGAAGTGTGTTGTTGGTGACACTGTGAGTCTATGTCAAATTCGAGGTTAACAGGCTAAGTTTTGCGTCAATCTGTGTCAAAACTGATGCAAAACCTAACCTACTAACATCGAATTTGACATAGACTTACAGTGTCACCAACAACACACTTGCCACACAATATTGCCAAACGTAAAATGAATCGTCGTTCCTAGGCAGAAAAGTGTTGCTAATGATAAAAGTACCACATTTCTTATTGATTTTGAATGAAGAAATGTAGTAAATTTCCAAATGAAATGCGATAAAATATTATTAGTAGATATTCTCTGGTTTTATCGCCACATTTTTGTTTTTCATTTGGTCTTATGTTTAGTATAATGATGAGGTTTTATTGAATTTTCTTCCAGAAATAGCGAAATCACTCAGAATTAACATAATTTATCTGTTTTAGGGAAAAATATCTTCTTTGTTCCAACATTTCTTCAACCACAGAAGAGTTACAAACATGTACACTTTTTACTGCTCACGAACTTGCTCACCAATGGTTTGGGAATTTGGTAACCCCAAAATGGTGGAAATATATGTGGCTTAGCGAAGGATTTGCATCTTATTTTCAATACTATATATCAGCCGTTGTGAGTAGAATTTTCTTTATTAGTTTTCATTTAATGTTTCTTGATAATTCCAATTTATACAACCGCTGATTTGTAGTCTTACTTCTTCGTACAAAATGTTTTAATCGAGTTCATATCAACCCTGTTAGTTGCTTTCTTCGTTCTAATATATTAGCCAGGGGTTTCCCTGATTCCACCAAGTTATGGTTCTATAAGCCCTCTTTCTTTATAACCCGGGTAGGTGGATAGTCTCCCTGCTCGTCAAAATTGAAGGAGAGACCTTTGTTAAGGGTTAACGATTACCACAAGTGTTAGCGTGGTACCCGGAGAGCGTATGCATGTACTTTTGCTGACACGTAAACTAACAAAATTTTTATATTCGAACCAAATTATATTCAAACTCGCATTTAATAGCTATTTTTGTATCTAGAATGCAAAATGTTACTTTTACCTTCGAAAATGAGATATAGGTTGGCCAGCCGAACAACAGCCAAATATTAATTCGTGAACCAAAAAGCATTTCGCACTCGAGATACTAACATTTTTCGAAAACTGCATTAATATTAAGAAAAATAAATTAACTATAGTGTAATAATAGTGTTAAAACTAACTGTTTAAGTTAAAATAATACCTTGGTAAATATATATTGATCCATTTAATTCAATAAATTAATTCAAAGGTCCTGTTTATGAAATGAATCGCTTCACCATTTCTAACTGCATGAAAATGTCAAAAAAATTTGGACAGTTTTCGAAAAAAAAATGTTACGTTCTCAAGTTCAACAATTGAAGTGTAATAATAAATTCAGCCGTTCAGTCATTTTACTATCAACTTTTTCCAAATTAAACAGTAATTACATAAGTCGTGATAATTTTTTGATAATTTTAACTAGATTCAGACGAAGTCCACGAGTGGGATTTCTTAATAGCAACCAAGATGGGTGTTAATCTTATTAAAATTATTTTAACAAAATATTACCACGAATGTAATTCGGCGTGATTATTTTTTAAACAGTTCAAGTTGTAGAAAGGGTTTGATGGAGCTTCCAGATGAGTGTCCTGTTATTTTTAACAACTGTTGCTCACCTACTCCCCTTTAGCTAGTTGTGTTACAGCAGAAGAACGATTTAAATGGTTTGGGAAAAAATAGTAGCTGTAATTTGCTACTAGCAAATAGTCAGTGTAATTTTGATGCTATTGTTCGATTTAAAAAAATTCTCATTACTATTGGACTGTTTAAAAAATAATCACTGTATTTTTATAATAATAACTAGAGTATAACTACCTGTAAAGTTTTTGAGTATTTCGATAATCATCTTTTGCACGAGGGCTTAGAATGTTTTATTTTGTAGGTGGAGCCATCCTGGAGACTTGAAGAACAATATGTACTTGATTATTTTCTTAAGGTTCTAAGAGATGATTTTCCACCCACAACGGAACCAATGAATTTTGAACCAATACTTTATGATTCATTTCCTTCTCCTTATGTCTATTATTATAAAGGTTGGAAATTACAGAATAACTTTACTTTAATAATTCTAAATTGATTCTTACTTTAGCATCAGCAGTTATTAGGATGGCACAGCATTTCCTTTCTAAACCCATCTTCATAAATGGTTTGAAGCTTTATCTTAGAAAACAGTAAGTCCGCTACTTTTTCAATTTGTCCTTATAAATACTGCAATATGTTAGCCAGTTTGGTGCAACTGAACCGTCCGATGTATACAGTGCTTTTCAACAAGCAGCCGATGAAGCAGGTGCAGATCATCTAGGAGATCTTAAAATATCTGATATTCTTACTTCATGGGATTCTAATCTTGGTTATCCTCTTGTTACTGTAGAAAGAAATTATGAGACCGGTACTGTCACACTATCTCAGGTTCGAGTAGAAAATTAGTATGTCTTCATTTTCTCTAGTCATCAATTCTTAGGAAACGTATAAGTGTGGCAATGAAACAGAAAGTAACGGCTTATGGTACATACCAATTACTTACAAATTTCACCTCGATGATAGCAACAATTTTTCTGAAACAACATCCGACTTTTGGTTAACTCAAGCAACGGCTGTTCTCGATGATAACTTTACCACCGATAGTTGGCTTCTACTGAATAAACAATTCGCTGGTAAATTTAAAGTATAATTACATTTAGCAAATAACATAATGGTTTTTTGTCAAAGGATATTACAGAACAAATTACGACATAATAAATTGGAACCGTTTGATTGAATTTCTCAGTACAGAAGACTTTCTAACGATTCCTCCCTTAAACCGAGCCCAGCTGCTAGAAGATTCGTTTTCTCTTGCTGAAGCAAGAAAAATTCCGTATGAGATTCCTTTAAATTTAAGTACATATCTAGTAAAAGAACTGGATTTTATACCGCTGAATGTTTTTGGCTATTATATTACGAAACTAGATGTTCTACTAAGTACATCAGAAGTTGTAGATATTTTTCAGGTATGTCAAATCATCAGTTTCGTTGGCTCAGTATCTCAGTTTGTCTTTATTACAGGTTTACGCAAAAGATTTATTAAGCGGTGCAGCACGTTTCCTTGGATATAAAGACAAACGAAACGACGCCCATATAGACAAATTAAATAGAGCGAGGATGGTTAAATTAATGTGTACATTTGGAGATTCTGAATGTGTAAACGTTGGATTACAAATGTTAAGATCTTGGAAAAGAAATGAGATCACTTCCATATCTCCCGATTTAGGGTTCTCACTACTGTGCGGAGCTATGCGAATAGCAACAAAGGACGACTGGGAGTTTCTGTATCAACAATACGTTTTAAATAAGGAAATACACCTGAAATCCAAATTTCTAAGCACCTTAGGATGTTCAAAAGACAGAGACATTTTAACTAAGTAAGTGTTTTACGATAGCTCTGATAATGATATCAAAAAATGTCACATTCCTTAAAATACAATACACAGGGCGTTTTTTTGTGCACCGGTCTCCCATTACGCCTTAACTTCTTTTCCGATAAAAATTTTAATAGAGGAAATTCTAATGGGGTTGAAGGAGACACATTTTAACTTTATTTTCACATATACAGGGTGTTCGGAAAAAGTTTGGCTCAAATTTTTTTTTTTTATAGAACACCCTGTGTTTCTGTATAGTTGTTCAAGCCTCTATAGATTCTACGTTCAGCTCTAACTTTTCTTTTAAATTGCCTTCAGCTTTTCCAACTTATGAATGTTTCTAGTATTTTTGCCAGTATCAAGCTTTCATTTAAAACGTCACATTTTCCCCACTTTTGAATATTTCTTCCTTGAAAATTGAGGGGGGTCATCATCTAGAATAAAAAAATATTAAAGTTTTATAAAAGCGAGATATTTTAATACAGGGTGTTCAAATTTCGATATCTTCAATCTTTATTTTCTCAATTTTTTAAACGGCATACCCTGTACGAGTATTTTATTACACGAATAAATTTAGCCTTAAAATTTAAATATTTTGGCCCCAAGAGTGTTTGAGATATTAGGCTTTTAATAAAAAATCACCATGAATGTATACTATTTGGCGCATGGTTTATAATGGTGCTGGTAAAAAACCGATTTGACGGTTAACGGGCTTTCCGTTAACCTGGGGTTTTTTCGTGAATTGCAAAACGGTAAACCGGTTAACCAAAATATAATCGTAAACCGGTTCACAAACCGGGTTGTAAATCGTTTAAGAACCTGTTTCTAAGCGAGTTAAGGAAGTGGTTTGAAAAACTGTTTATAAACAGGTTGAACACCGATTTATCGGCCGGTTTAAAATTCAATTAATTAATTGATTTAAAAGTTTGTTCTTAATAATAAAAATTCGATTGTATAGCTTCGACCTTTTATAAGTATAATCAATTTACGTTGGTTAGAGCGATTTATAAATCGATTCTAAACCGCTTTAAAAACAGGTTTCCTAACTGTATCGTAAACAGATTTAGAAACAGGTTTTCTTCTTCTTCTTCTTCCTCTTAATGTAGGCTGAGAGCCTGTTATTTCCACACATTGAGTGCGGTTTTATAAGACATCAAATTAAGCCTCAGTTGCGGTAGGTGGCTAGTCTAACCCCTTGAATTAAGGAAGAATGCCCTCACAGGGGTCACGACCGCCAAAGATGTTCGTATGATGGCCGGAGAGCTTTCTATGTTTCCAATGTACCGGTGTGGGTCTACTACCTACTATCTGCCGACTGCTGGGGCAAGCTCTCTACCAGCCGGCCACACGCTCTTTCTAAACCGGTTTTCGATTTATAAAATACCCTATTTAATCTAGAGCCAGTTAACCGTCAAATTGGTTTTTTATCAGCACTGTTAGAGACCATGCGCCAAATGGTACTAATTTATGGGATTTTGTATTAGAAGCTTAATTTCTTAAATACCCTTTGAAATAAACTATAACATATTGGGGTCACAATAAAGGATATTTAAGGTTCTATTTACCCTTCTAATAAATTATAGGGCGTTCCGTTAAAATTATTAAGAAAATAAAGATTGAAGATGTTGAAATAGGAACCGGTATTTTAAACACCCTCTATTAAAATATACCGCTTTTATAAAACTTTTTTTTGTATCCTATATGACGACTCTCTCAATTTTCAGGGAAGAAATTTTTAAAAGTGGGTAAGATGTGACTAAATGAAAGCTAGGTATTGACAGAAAAATACTGAAAACGTTCATAAGTTGGAAATTCTGAAGGTAATTTAAAACAAAGTTAGAACTAAAGTGTAGCACTTACAGGGGTTTAAATAACCAAAAAGAAATACAGGGCGTCATAGTAAAAAGTAATAGGTTTTTGAGCCAATCCTTTTTGCCACACCCTGTATATGTCAACATAATTTTAAAAATGCCCTGTAGTAAATCGTTTATATTGTCACTGATGGATGCCATGAATATGGATAAAATATAATAATATGCAATGAAAAGTTCCCTGAAGCCGGAAATGCACTTATTAAACGCTGTTAGGAAAACCTCAATCAAACTTTTTATTGGAAAATAACTGAAAGTGTAATCGAAGACCGGCACACTAAATGGGCACGCTTTGTATCCGTATATAAAGTAAAAAATGTCGAGCACTATTTTAGCTATATCTATATAAATAAAAATCAATTGCCGCATGTATGTTACATCATCACTGGAGAACGCCTCGACCGATTTGGCTCATTTGTTTTTGTTGTGTTCATAATTGTCAGGACAAGGTTTGTATGAAAGAAAATTTTGGGAAAATCCACCGTAAAACTCCGAAAATGCGGAAAATAAAAAAGATGATTTTTTATGGTATTTTTGTATGTTTCGATTCTGAATGGCTTTTCGAAGAGAAAAATGAGAAAGTCGGAGTGGAAAACTCGGAAAATACGAAAAACTGGAAAAAATCAAATTTTTTCAGGATGGAAAAACCGGAATAGAACAATGGAAAAGTCATGTTTCAAAACATACACGCATAGGTTCACGTAATATTATGCCCGGGCAACGCCGGGTAGGTCACAGCTATGATTTATACAAGGAATAAGGAAGGATATTTCGAAATTCAAGCCCTAAAGGGGTAAACTGAGGGTTCCAATTTTGTATGGAAAAATAATATTAAATAAGCAAACACGTATTTCGTGATTTTTCGAAAATCAGCCCCTTAGGAGGTGAAATGGGATAAATAAACCTAAAAATCGATAAGGGCGTCGTTATTGAGGTTTTTTTGGGATGTTGATTGCGAAAATGGCATTTATTTTTAAGTCCAAGACGGTGGACATGACATAAAATTAAAACTCTATAGTGGTGAAACTGGGTTTCAGAGACAAATTGTTTTTGGGCAGAACGTTTGCCAGGTCAGCTAGTATAAATGATACTCTCATGTTTGCACATCAGTTTTGCAAAATATGCTTAAGTTCAATACATTAACAACATCTACTATAACAAATAGCTTCCTTCAAAATCACAAAAACTTTAAGTTAGATAATACTATATTATTTATATTTCCACACTAACTTGAAAGCACACTATTAAATTCGATCTGCTAAACCCAAGTTAATGAAATTATTATTTGGTCAATGACAAATTTAGTAGTTATAAGTTTTCAAAATATAACATATAATTTCAAATTAAGTTCCCCTTACTTAAATGTTAGATTTAGTTCTCATATTTTTCCCGGTGCTTGCTGGTATTGTACTCTTATTATTATAATATTACTCTTAGTAATGTTTTACTTTAACTGCATGCTGTAAAATAATTTCTCATGTAAATTTGTTTTTAGTTACATGGACATCATTTGTAATGTTGAGAATAGAATGCCGTTTTCTGACCGAATTGAAGCATTAGAGGGTCTTGCTTACTCCAGTAAGGCATCATTAGCTGTGCTATTTGAATATGTAGTCAAAAATGATTTACCTTGCAGGTACGAATAAATAAATCAGTTATTTTCCATTCCAACAATTTTCCAATATGTTGCAACTTCAGTCGAACTTAGTTAAGGCGATCTTTTATAGTACAATAAAAGAAATGCACAGAATAAATAAAGAAAAAACGTTTCCGTGCATTTATTAACACAGTAACATATAAACAC
The DNA here is from genome assembly GCA_940337035.1 of Agriotes lineatus. Classification (NCBI taxonomy): domain Eukaryota; kingdom Metazoa; phylum Arthropoda; class Insecta; order Coleoptera; family Elateridae; genus Agriotes; species Agriotes lineatus. The sequence continues at coordinate 19,569 of CALNHX010010624.1, forward strand.
ACTACAGAAATCAACAAACTTCATCCATATATACACAAAGAATCATTGAAAATGAACAGGACTATGCAACTAACAATATCTCCACATGCAAAATTTCAGAAGTATCGGGCTACTTTTATGAAACCGTGTGCATTAGATGAAGTACTTTTTGGATAACACGATTATAGTAGCCTTCTAAAAACATTGTTTTAAATAATCGTGTGTGTACATAGGTATAAAAAAATTATAACAAAAATGCAAAAAACAAATTTCATCAGTAATATTCGCTTTAAAACACAACCAGTCACTACAATTACTTTAAACATACTGAATTTCCTGTTTGATGGTGGAATTGAAACGCACGCAGTCGTTTTTTGATCGTGAGATATATTACTTGCTGTGCATCGATGTACCACGTTTTATAACTATTTGTAATCGCATCCTATAGAGTGTATAGAGTAATTTGTGTTGTTTAATTTTTGTCTGCTAGGACAGCTTAAGTATCTCTAAGATTCTTCTTCTGAAATGTTGTTCAGGCTATTGATAATTTCCTGATTCTGTGGTTTGTGACGTTATGATTGGCGGAAAAAAACCAAACGAAGTGAATTAAACATTTTCTGAATTTTTGGATACGACGCCGACGGACAGTTAACCACAAAGAACACGAATTTTTCTTTTTCGGAATAGAATTTGTTGTCTAAACCAGAAAGCCAATTTTCATATGGTTCGTTGGCCATACGTTTTCTTTTTGTTTCTAGATGTAACTGGTAATATGTTTTGCTAACTTACTAAAGCAACGAGGATCTTTTTATCAAGAGTTTCAGTATTTCGGTATCACACATAGTGGCTTCAAGCATCACGGTAACTCTTTATTTTTTGTTGTACTTTCCATTGAAACACTTTTCGACATTAAAAGTCAAAGTCTGCTAAACACATAACGTTTGAAATGATGTTATGTTTTTACTTCCCTCGTCTAAAAGACGAAGGAAGTATTGTAATCGCGAAAAAATCACCTTCCAAGATTTCTTCAGATCTTCACATTGCAGAGTCCCTAGACGACGAAAAACAGGTTTTCTCTATTCTGTCTGTCTGTGCCTGTTGCCGGTGTAACTCAAAAACTATTTGTTGTAGGAAGACTATATTTTGCATGCGAATTATATGCCTCCCTGGTATGAAACCCAAAAAATTTCGGTAAAATATATATAGGGTGAGCACCTTAAAAAACTGAAAGTTTGCCTATTTTCGTTTTAACTCGAGAACTATTACTTAAATCAAAGTAATATTTCGCACATACCTTAGGTTTTTACCCTTGACGAAAAGAAATATTTTGGACCCATCATATACACGGCGAACACCTTCAAAAATAAAACAAACTATTTTTGCTTTTACTAAGAAATTGTAAAAGTAATAATTTGCACATAGCTCAGGCTTTACCCTTGACGAAAATGAGACCCAACTGATACAGAATAAATGTTGTAAGAGACAAAAAAAGACAACAAATAAGTGCATTCTGTTTAATGCAGCTGCATCGCAGAGATGCGAAGGGCCTTGCGTGGGCGCGTGCGACAAATGGTCGGGCAACTGCTAAGCATTGAAATCGTATTTGCAGGCGCTAAAGTTGGAATGCCACCGCCGGTAATGTTTTGCTTTATGTGAAAATTGATGTAAGTCGCATTACCAAGTGTTTTCTTTTATTGTTTCAGTATTATTAGAAACGTTAAACTATTTTTACCCCAGTTTCCTTTGATTTTTTAAATTGTTTAGTGTCACAACGTCCTCATGCAAAGGAAATTTTGAGTAAAACCCTTTACATTTTTTTTCTTAAACTCATTAAGCTAGTTCACACTATCAATGCAACCATTGTGCTCCAACAACAAGACAAAAAAAACACATTTTGTGAAATGCGTGGCCCGGAAGTTGAGATACTTCTGTTGCCAACCATTTTAACCCATTCGCGAACAGCTTCATGGGTGTTTTTTTTAAGTACGGACTTTAAAACTATTGAGTTTCTGGCTAGACTATCTTCGACTTTTCTAGAAATTTTACAGTGTCTTAAAATCGTCGAAAGTAAATTTGGAAGAATATCGAATTCTGCGGTAGTCTGTTTCTCAGTTAAAGTAGACAACATTTTATTTTTAAGGGTGCTTACCCTGTATATATTTGCAAGCCCAGTAGACGTCTAATCCACATGCAAAATATCATATTTCTGCAACAAATAGCTTTTGAGCACACCGCCAACCGGCAGACAGACGAAATCGAAGAAACCTGTTTTTCGTCATCTAGGGACACCGAAACGTGAAGGAAGGTGATTTTATCACGATTACAATACTTCCTTCGTTTTTTAGAAGAGGGAAGTAAATATCGATCCAAGCAAATTTACTGGCGTTCAAAACTTGCGAATTTTACCTTGAGTTGTGGAAATTCTAGATATAAAGACCATTTCTAAAGTAAAATGATATCTTGTCGTAGACATGTTAAAAAATTGAGATATAGAGAAATTACATCAAAGAAGTTGGAAGTAAGGTAGTCCGACTATATTCTATGTTAATTAGAATTGTACACTGCTCTTAATAATATTCATAGTCTAATTTTTAATGGAATGTAACGCTTTTCAGAATTGGAAGATTGCAAGGAAGATATGTGGTGTTGCTGATAACCCCTGAACAGGCAAAACAGGTGAGATCAGCAGATATTAAACATTTGCTAATTTATTACACTATTTCTATAAAATTTTAAACCTCAGTAATATTTGAAGAAAGCATTTAATTTCAATTTTATACCATTTTTCTATACTTTTGTGAAAAGGGTTCTAACTGTATTACAATTATTTGCTGTGAAGAATCAATTCTAGTTTATTCAATTTTCTATTAGGAGTCAGTCTAACCTCCGCTCTAACATTAATTTTTAAAATTCTAATTCAATAAAAGTTTTCTTACAAAAATGTCATATTTAAAGCTTTCCTCGACAAATGTGGTCTAATAAACATAATCATGGTTTCACGCTTTTGTTAAAATAAAACTGATAATGTTATTATAATATTCTTGTTTTTTCTGTTAAATACGTCCAGTTACTTGGCATCTCTTTCGCAAGCGACAGAAATTTTTTAAAACCCAAAATTATATAGAGGGTGTTTGTAGATCGCTAGATATCCCGCAACATCCTTAATAAAAGAGATATAACAAAAAATCAATACCAGTAAACAACGTACAACTTGTCGTAACCAATTTAAACCATGGCCTGTTAATTTTAGGTAGTGATACACGACCCTGGTTTTTTAAATGGAACATCGTGTATATTTTTAGATATTAGAAAACAACGCTAAGAATGCTTTATGGTAGCATGCTTAAACTAAAATTTTTAAACTCATTATTTAAAAAAAATATTTACATAAAGTAGGCCATGACTTAACGAAGGATCAGTAACAATCGAATAGAAATGCAAAACAAATTCTACTTGGCTCTAAAAGTTTCTCCTGATGGAATTATCGCACCAAACTTGGAAAAATAATTGAAAATCATGTTTTTACTTCCCTCGTCTAAAAGACGAAGGAAGTATTGTAATCGCGAAAAAACCACCTTCCGAGATTTCTCCAGATCTTCACGTTTCAGGGTCCCTAGATTACGAAAAACAGGTTTTCTCAATTCCGTCTGTCTGTCTGTTGGCGGTATAACTCAAAAACTATTTGTTGAAGGAAGACAATAATTTGCATACACATTATACAGGGTGACCCATGGGAGTATTGTCATTTTCTTTAGGAATGTGCGCGGGTATGGGAGGTATACGGAGAGTGGGGGAGGGGTCATTACCCTCCCAAGGAGTTGCCATTTCACCTCTCCAGTCGCAATGGAGCGGTGGTCGGTTGAAGAACAGATGTTAGTTATGACGCGTACGTTAGAAATAAATGGCGATTCGGTGATAGCAGCTCAACGAGCATTTCGCGGTCGTCCCAATGTCGACCGGCATGGAGCTGTCCCTAGCCGACCTACCATTGTTAAAATGGTTCGGAAATTACGAACAACGGGGGATATAAAGAAAAAGAAGTCCTCCACGAACGGCACGAACATGGGAAAATGTTGAGAGGGTGCGAGAGGCAATGATAACAGTCCTGGATATTCTGCTCGGCGACACGCGGTCGCATTACGTTTGTCACGTGAGTCAGTAAGAAGAATTTTAAAAACAGACCTAAAGCTGAAAGCTGCTATTCAGAGAGAAGTCGAAATGATCACCGAGGATACAGTGGAAAGAGTCTGGAAAAGCTTTCTTGAGATATTGGAAGTTTGCATCAGAGAAGACGGGCGGCACCTACCAGGCATAATATTTGCTACATAACATTAATGGCATATCTTCCTGAACATGTACATTCTTTAAATAATTTTTTTTGATGAAAATTGACTTTGTTGTGCTTTTTTTTAAATGGTAAGGTTCCCGTGGGTCACCCTGTATATCTACCTGGAATAAAACCGAGAAAGTTTCAGACAAATATATACACGGTGAGCACCATAAAAAATTAAATATTGTTTATTTTTGATTTAACTTAGCAATAAATACAAGTAATAATTTGTGCATAGTGCAGGCTTTATTCTTGCCAAAATTGGAACCCAAAAGGTACACGGTAAATGTTTTACGATACAAAAAGGAGCAACCAATAAGTAGGTTACGTTAAATGCAGCTGCGTCGAATTATAGCCCCTCTATTTACAAATAGTAGCGACAACATTTAATGTTGCCGCTGGGGCAAAATCACGTTGATATCCCTTTAAAGTCCCTAGCATGTTTAAAAATTGACAAGGAAGTTGCATAACCTGTGACATTGACATTTGTCGTGTTTTTCTCTTCGGCGGCTAATTTGAAGTCAAGGACGTGGAAATGCCAGGGTGTTGTGTCGACAAATGTAAAAATAGTGACAGAAAAGGATTTCAGCTATTCAGAATACCGCACCATGAAAGTAGGAAAAATGCGTGGTTGAATATTATTCAACGTGATCACGTACAAAACGCGATCGATTTGAGAGTTTGTGAAGTAAGTGGTAATTTGACTTACTTCCGAACTTGCGGACTATGGGCTTACTTGCGGACTTCCTTGCGAACTTGCTGACTACTCACATACTTTAAAACATAAATTGCAGGTACATTTCTCAGAGTCGCAGCTTCATATGGTTAACTTTTAAAATTTACACTAAAATTGAGACAATTTTTAAAACTAATTTTTCTGCAATAAATAAAATAAATTACACTCATATGCAAGCACTAGAAAACCAGATTCTACAGTTGAATCTGAATGGTAACTTTGGTAATTGTAGTGGAATTTAAAAAAAATGTAGATTGTTATATTCGCACACGAATGTATTTTGTTGTTAAAAAATGGACTCAAAGATTCTACCAAAAAATGTATATAGTAGTTTTTCTGAGTAAGAAATTGGCCTAAACTTCAATATAGCGTCCCCAGTCCAAACGCATATACTTGAATCTTTTGGTCTAGGAGCTATAATTTTAGGTTAGCTGCAGTTTAAGATTTGTGTGTACGTAGTACACAATGTTCTATCATTTGTGTGGAAACTACTGCTTTTCGGGGGTTTTCTGCGCTCCCGCGGAAAATGTCAAACCCAGTGAGGACGCTATACTGAAGTTTTCCCAAAAATTTTAATGATTAATCTGTTATTTTTTCACTGCTTCACTGAAATTTTAAATATCCCGCGATTGCTCGTATCGTTTAGTAACTTTTTGTATTTTCATGTTTGCATCAGGTTTGCCCCACGATGTCGCTACTATTTGCGAATAGAGGGGCTATACGTCGAATCAGAGCCAGTAGATATAGGAGAGTACCGCCACGTCCGCCATGTTTGTTCCTCTGTCATATGCGTCACTTTGAGGTTAGTAACACAATTCCGTCAATGTGACATTTATTGGCAATCCGAAATTTTACTTAAAATTGGCAAGACTGTGTGTCTATGTCAAATTCGAGGTTAGCAGGTTAGGTTTTGTTTGTTATTTAACACAAACTGACGCAAAACATAAACTGCTGACTTCGAATTTGACATAGACTTACAGTCTTGCCAATTTCAAGTAAAAATTTAGACGTAACTCAATCAGTCATTGCTGATGGGAACAAAAATTGCGGCGATGGCGGCATTTTCACAGATCAAAGAATGGCGGTACTCTCTATATCTACTGGCTCTGCGTGGAATAAATTCGAAGCGTCCCATACCGGCGAACAATGCAATGAATGGGCCGGCTTGTTGGCCGGCACCCAAATTCCAATCCCATCACGAGTAACATTTTTTTATTAAAAAATTATCAAGCGTTTTCCTTCAGTTGTTTCAGTGTTGTTAGAAACGTGAAAATACTTTTACACCTAGTCACCTTCGATTTTTAAAATGTGTCACATCAGTTTGTTTATTTTTGCTATTATTGAAAAACAGGATAATAACAATTTGCATATAGTTCAAACGTTACTCTTGACGAATATTGAGCTCAGCAGATACAGCGTAAATGCAGAAAGAAGTGTCAACGAAAAGAGGTTCTATTTGAGGTGTCCGGAATGGACTGACACAAAATGTGTTTGTTCTTTAGAGCATGTAGGAGTAGTCCGTTTACTTTCAATATTCCAAAAAGACGCTGAAATCGCATAGGCTGCCTTCTATCCTTCGAATTCCACCACCGGTAATGTTTTTTTATTTGAAAATGTATGTAATTTATTAGAAACGTGAAGATATTTTTACCCCTAGCTTAATTTGATTTTTAAAATTATTTACTGTCACAATGTCCGCTTGCGAGGGAAGTTTCCGGTAAAGCCTTTTACAGATTTTTTTTAATGAAATATATATTATTTTTAAATTATGTTTTACGTATTTTCGGCATTTTAAAAGCTACTTTTACACGAAACGGCGAATATGGTATATCGTTGAAAAGCTCTTTTATTATAGTTTTCAACTGTTTAATGACTCATATTGTTCCTTTAAAAAACCGTTTTCAATTGTTTTAGTACGTTTGGTGCAATAATTCGGCCATGAGGAATTTTTAGAGCCAAGTTGAATTTGTTTTGCATTTTTACTCGATTGTTAGTAATTTTTCGTAAGTCATGTACTACTTTAGGTAAATACCTTATTTCAATTTTTGTTAAATTATGAGTGTAAAATTTTTTGTTTGAGCATACTATCATAAATAATTTTAGCGCTGATTTCAAATATCTGAAAATATAAGAAGTGTTCCATTTAAAAAACTAAAGTCGAGTTTCATTACGTTATAATAGGAGGGTATGGTTTAAATTGATTTACGATAATTTGTAGGCTGTTTACTGGCATTGAAAATAAAAATAGTTGTCTTCGATATCTTTGTTATTAATGATGGTACGGTCTGCCTAGAGATCTACAAACACCATGTGTACTAAGTTTGTGATAAACATCTTATTGCTAGCGATTTGTTTTTAACTGCATTTTAGGGAAATGGCTGGTTTGTCATGCTCTAGTTTAAATACTCTTACAGCACCTTAGCTTAGTACAATGTGTCAGTAATTTAAGATCATTTTTGGATTTAAAGAGAAAGCTGTACTACAATTTCATTTTCTAACTTGTTGCCATACGATCAGCACAATATTATAATTTTATCTGAATTAATCTATATAATCTAATCCAATCTGTGTGCGCAGATACCTACTAACATGTTAGCAAACGAAAATGAAATCAAGCTTGATATATTTGTTTGTGTTGGTGGCACTGTAAGTTTATGTCAAATTCGGTGTTAGCAGGTTAGGTTTTCCGTCAGTTTTGACACAGACTGAAGCAAAACCTAACCTGCTAACCTCGAATTTGACATAAACTTACAGTTCCACCTAAACAAACCAATATTTCAAAGCCAAACTTGATTTCATTTTCGGTTGCTCACATGTTAGTTTTAGTATTATATTTAAATAGCTATTATTCTTTATTATGATGCTGCTGCAGCAGATTCTAAAAATTAAGTGGCTTTGACTTCCTTAACATTTTTACTTGGTCACTATGGACAAGTATGCAAGAATGCATGCAGTTTATTACTTCCCTCGTCTGAAAGATGAAGGAAGTGTTGTAATCACGAAAAAACACCTTATTTCTTCAGATCTTCACGTTTCAGGGTCCCTAGATGACAAAAACAGGTCTGTATGTCTGTTTGTCTGTCTGTCTGTGTGTCGAAGATGATATTTATATACCTGGCCTGAAATCGTAAAAATTTCATACAAACATATACAGGGTGAGCACCTTAAAAAATAAAATTTTGTTTATCTTTCATTTAAGTTAGTAATAAATACAAGTAATAATTTGCACATAGTGCAGTCTTTATTCTTACCAAAAATGGGAGCCAATAGATACAGAGTAAATGTTTTACGACACAAAAAGGAAGCACAAATTAGGGTGTTACTAAATATAGCTGCGACGCAGAAATTCGAAAGGTCGGTGCTCCCTGGCACAGGTAGAAATTGCCCAGTCCCTTACAATATCCCACAAAACGTTGGGGCTGCACACGCGGTCCTCCTACCGTTCGAATTCGACCACTGGTAACGTTTTCTTTTTATTTGAAAATTTATTTAATATACTAGAAACGTGAAGATATTTTTACTCCAAACTTAATTTGATTTTTAAATTATTTAGTGTCACCATGTCAAGAGGGAACTTCTGGATAAAGCCTTTTACACATTTTTTTCATATGGAAACGCAATCTAGGGAAAAAATTTAATAGATAGTAAAGAGATTTTTGTGCTACTGCATTGAAAACACCAACTTTTTCGTATTAGTATGTTTTACCTTTAGATAGTAATAATCATAGCATACTATACCATAGCAGCTAAAACTAAAGCCCTATCTGAAAAAATACACAAAACCATTTCTTGGTGTAATCATGACCTCTTTGACTTTTCCCGACCTCTTCGATTATACTGTTATTTTTAATAAAAGATAATACTTCAAAAGCAGTGGAACAAGAAAATTTTTATGTAACTCGTATGAAAGCGAACTTCTAGACTCCCTTATTTATGAGCCTCGCTTGCTGAGCTCGCTTAGACATAAACTGTGGCTCATCCATAATAGTCATTAATTTTGTACTATTATTCAACCGATATTAACTGAAATTGTGCTGAGTGCAATACCTACCTAGTTAAAAACATTTTATAATATCACATTTCAAATTTATAATAGCCAGAACTACAATTTAAAATAATTAAATCACAACCAGTCAACATGAGATTTAATCTCATTGCACAATAATAACCAGAAGCTTATGTACCAACACAATTCAGTGTAAGTAGTCATAATACTTGATGCTAATGCTTCCCTAGAATTTGAAAGTTTCCATTTCCATGTGAAAAAAATATGTAAAAGGCTTTACCCAGAACTTTCCTCGTCGACATTGTGACACTAAATAATTTTAAAAATCAAATTAAGTTAGGAGTAAACATATCTTCACGTTTCTAAAGAATTAAATACATTTTCAAATTATTACTTGTATCTACTGCTAAGTTAAATCAAAAATAAGCAAAATTTTATTTGTTAAATCTGCTCACCCTGTATATATTTATCTGATTTCATACTAGGTAGCTACAATGTGTATGAAAAATATCGTCTTCTTTCAACAAATAGTTTTTGAGTTATAACGCCAACAGACAGACATATAGACAGACAGGCAGATAGACAGACAGGCAGACAGAGGCAATTGAGAAAATCTGTTTAGGGACCCTGAAACATGAAGATCTAAAAAAATCTTGGAAGGTGATTTTTTCGCGATTACAATACTTCCTTCGTCTTTTAGAGGAAGTAAAAATGCGATAATAATTTGTTAGGTAACAAGTAGCTACAATAGCTACTTTTTGCCTAGCTACCAACGTAATTATTACATTTTCTATTTCGGTTACGCTTAGGGCAAATAGTATTTAAACCTTCTCCAACTCATCTTGCCATGTTTCGCACCATTTTAGGCCACATGTATAATAAATATTATGAGTTATTGTTTCGTTATAAACATTACTCTGAAATAATCGTGATGTAAAGTATTGAATATATGCAATGCATATTTTAATTATAAAAATTATCAATCGTATTTCTTATTTGCACTTAGGTGGACATGTTTAGAAATACAACAAACATGAAGGATGTACCCATATTTTTTTCTATTGAAGACCCTTTAGTATCAAACGAAACAGGAGCGCTCTCTGAGATCACAGACTGGTTACTGCAATATAATCAAGTTCGCTCCGAAAGGTATAACATTATATAGATGATTTATTCCGAAAATGTATCGAGGACAATTAGTACATTAATATTCTAGTTAAAGATACATCAATAAATAATACAATAATGTATTTATATTATCATATTTTCAATATAGTATAAGATTTTATATTTCCCTGTGTGTTATTATTGAAAAAACGAGAAATTACTGATAAATTCCAGTATACTTGGTTATCAATGCCTGTGAAGTAGAGATGGGCACGAGAGTGAGTATTTACTCACGTCAAGCACGTTTTACACTTGCTATAAACACTCACGTTCACGCACGCTCACGCTCACGTTCATTCACGTTCACGGCGTGATCCTCCACTCACAACGTGACCCACAACAGAACTAAAAACTCTAAAATAAAATATGTTTTCCACTTGAAATAGTATATTGTATGTTAAGAGCTGAAAGTGCATTCTTGCCGCTTGCGCATGAATATTGCAATCATGCAAAAGCTGGAAGCACACTTTTAGCTCGAAACATACATACTAGTTTTTCGACGACTGAGCATGTTATAACATCGAAATAGTAACAAGAGATCAACAAAAAAACCAATTAGGGTAGGCTGTGATATGTGTTATGCGTTTGGCAGTACTGAAGTGTATTGTCAGTCTATGTCAAATTCGAGATTTGCAGGTTAAGTTTTACGTCAGTCTGTGTCAAATAAGAAACAAAACCTAACCTACTGACCTCGAATTTGACATAGACTGACAATACAATTCAGTACTGCCAAACGTATAACACATATCACAGCCTACCCTAATTGGTTTTTTATTGATCTCTTGTTATATTGTATGTTAAAAGCTGAAAGTGCATTCTTGCCGCTTGCGCATGAATATCGCTGGTTGAGACAAAGCCGAAACCAGCAATCATGCGAAAGCGGCAAGCGCACTTTTAGCTCGATATATACACACTATTTTTTCGACGACTGAGCATATTATTAATGGAAAATATCATATTTCATTTTATTGCAAATATTAATTGACAATCAAGTTAACATTACTCGCGCAGTCTATTAGACATGCGCGATTATTTCAACAAATGAGGGGCGTTGTCAAGGAAACATTCGGACGTGGCTACCTATTTTGTTCACGCGGAAATCAAAAACGCTCGGCGAGCGGCAAAGTGATGAAAACGCACGCTCAGCGGCAAATGTTGTCAAATGACAGTGAGAAAAATCTACTTTCGATGTCAGTCGTCGAAAAATAATCATATTTTATTTTAGTGAAAGAATTTATTGACAATCAATTTAAAATTACTCGCGTAGTCGATGCCATGTGACGCGGTTACATAAACAAATGACGGGCGTTCTCAAGGAAACATTCGGACCTGCCTACCTATTTTGCTCAAGCGGATACCCAAAACGTTCGGCGAGCAGCAAAGTGATGAAAACGCACGCTCAGCGGCGAATGTCAACTTTCTGTTGTCAAATGACAGTTTACTTTCGATATCAGTCGTCGAAAATAGTATATTAAAGTATGAGTGGATATGCTCTATTTCGAGCACTCCGGCTACGCCGTCGGGCTCGAAAACTCGCGCGTGTTTTAAAGACCAGTTATCCACGAATACTTTACGCTATTTTTTATTATACCTGCAATACTGGAAATAAATTAGGCACTAAAAACTTAGAAATAATTTTTGTCATGATAAATTGAGAGGGCATAATAATATTGCTACTATAGTTACGAGAATTATTTACATTTTTGTCGCGTCCACGTCTGTTGTTGCATTCAGTCGTTTCCTTGACAACTTTTAAAGCTCGGCGAGCTTAAATCGCCTGTTTTCGCAAGCTCAGCGTGCTTTAGAAATAAGAAATAAAATGAAAATTGATTACAGTAGCTTACAACAAGGGATAAATACTGATTTCTCGCAAAATTAATTCCTAAGTTTAAAAGTACTTTTACCTCCGAGGAACTAAAAGTAAGTTCTACTTGGTCGCCTATAGACGCAGATACGCAATTGACTGTAGACACAACATTCACAATACGACACAGGTATGTTCATACTTCTGTTTGCCCATGAAATAGACAATTGGGTGAAATTATGCCGAAAAAAATTAGACCGAAAACTAGTTCACGATGTGTAGCAATTACGCTAGACGTGTGCCACTCTCAGCATTAATATGTTATCATAAGGTCAAGTTTCAATTGTATACAAGTAAGGAGTTTTTCACTTATGCAAATAGCAGGTTATTAGATCGTATAGCGGGTACCGGGGAAATCAAATACCCGGGGCGGACCAAAACTAGCAACAACAACACCGAACAGGCGCCGGTATAAGCAACCCCCCTCAGTACTGCCAACAGCCTTTGTTTGAGGGTGGAGGAGCAATCAGAGGTTAGGGCACTCTCTTGTCCTTGAGGTGATAAATCGCATCTAAAGCTGGATGAACTGTAACAGTCAACGGCGTGGGAATGCAGAAGGCAACGGGAAACCACTGCATTAAAGGTCCCAATGGACATCCCTAGTTCAATCATGATGGCACAAACTACTGTAAACAGAAATTTACTGATCATGGAGTTCGGAATCCAAGATCGGGCAGGGGAGAACGCTCACATATAGACTGCAGGACTCCCAGGTCGTAATCCAGAGAAATCTCCGCAATACACCTAACATTCCAAAACTAAAAACACAACTGAGAATAGGCACATGGAATGTACGAAGTATGTTCCAAGCTGGAAAGACAGCAAATACCATTAAGGAAATGAGTCGCCTAAACATCGACATACTAGGCGTTATCGAAATGCGTTGGCCCGGATCGGAAAAATGTCTATCATATGGCCATTCGATCTACTACGCTCGTGAAGACAATCTCCAACATCGTAATGGAGTTGCAATAATAGTAACCAAAGAAGTTGAAAAAACAATACTCGGATTTATTCCCATATCGGATAAAGTCGTTATACTCAAAATCAACTCAAATCCATGCAATATAAATATAATTCAAGTATACTCACCAGCATCGGATAGCTGTGAGGAAGACCTTGAAAATTTTTATTCAGACATAAAGGCAGCCCAGAAACATACAAAAAAATATGAAGTAACAATTAATACTTACTGGAGACTTTAATGCGAAAGTTGGTAAAGGACGAAGTGATAATATAGTTGGCAGTTAAGGTTTGGGTATTAGTACAGTAAAATTGTCGGAAAATACCCCGTCACCTTAAAAAAAATGGCCGCGGCGATTCCTCTTGCCCAGTGGTTTAGGGTCATTAGACAAGTGTAAAACCAAAAAGGCGTCACCCCACCCTTTGCCAAACAGCTGCCATCTTGATATCAATTGAATTTGTTTTTTCTCGCAATCCATTGGTCGCACAGAAAAAGTTATTGAACAAACAATGTTGGAAATAAAATTCTACACATTTTTTATTCTTTCCGCGATACCGAGAAGTTGGTATTTCAAACGGTAGAGGGCAACAAAGTTACCAAAAATCTGTTTCCGCCATTCTAGCTCTGTGGGGGTGGTTTTTTCCGAAAATTGCGAATGTGAAAGTTGTAGTGCTTGAAAAAATATGCACGAATCTCTTTTAATAATGGGATTGATTTAAATAGTCTCCGAGTGACAGCCCTTCAAAGTCCGCGCAGCTTGGGAAATGTACTATATATTCCGCCGCAGCGAAGTAACCCTTTCTCTTTTGCGAGATAAAATCGTCACGTCACTCAAGTAGTTTCAATGTGAATAGGTTTTCACAAGCTATAGAAATTCTACACATTTTTGGTCATTGCCGCGATACCGAGAAATTGGTATAGGTAGTTAAAAGAAATGAAAATGATGGGAAAGGAGTATATGAGCCCAGAATGATATAATTTGGCTCAGATACGTAAAGCTCTTAAATTTGCTGGTGTAATATTTATTATATAATATGATAATTGCAATTGTTTGTAAATTTTGCCACAGGAATGACCAAAATTCAACAAATTGACAATTGCTTTACCACGTGCCATTTCTGCAAAAATAATACAGACACCCGACTGTCTATATGTTATTAAACAACAAACAGCTTGTTTCACTTTAACTAAAACATGCTGCGGTGAACGAAATTATATTTTGATCGTTTAGGCCAAATGAAATGAATAGGTAATTTATTTTATTCAATTTTGACAGTTGAAAGTGACATTATTAACTCCATAATCTTCATAAACAGTCTATGATTCACAAGTGAAATAACAGTGTTTTAATTCACTAGAGAATTAAAAAAGTTCAATTCGCTAGAGAATTAAAAAAAGTTTCAATGAAGAACAACATACTTTTATTATCTACAAATATTTACATTCAATTATTCTTTCTCTTTGTAGTGTGTAATATATAATTACTAAAATTTATATCAAATCGACAATGAATGGGCAAATTTTTATCTTAGTTTGAATATTTTTAAAAATTTTTATTCAAAATTTCGTCAAAATTGAATAAAAACATAGTATATACGCCAAGTGAATTAAACATTTATTAACTCAAAGATATTATCTAACTCGCACTACGTGCTCGTGAGCTCAACATCTTTTCGTGAATAAACATGTTTTTGCACTTGCGGGACTAAAGTTGGCACTTTAGTCACTTATTTCAGGGACTAAAGTAGCTCATTTTATCTCTAAGGACAGAAGTAATTACTGTAGCCCCTAGGACTAAAGTAAAAAATGTTACCGTATATATGGTAATCTATGGTAAATTCGGGGTTAACAGGTTAGATTTCGCGTCAGTTTTGACATAAACTATTTTGCTTCAGTGCAATTTCTGTTCAATTGTACCTCAGCAAAATAACGCATTTCTCTCCTTCATTGCATAATCTACTATTAATTCACTTGGTGTATAATATTAATTTATTAAAGTTAGTGTTTACCGACTACTTTTTGTAATTTGTTATTGTTAAAGCTGTTATAATACCAAGAAGATTATCTTTTGTGGGTACAAAATAAAGATACAGAAAAAATCTTAACTGTGCCAAATGATTTGATTCTGGGCTCGTATATTGAAAGTAATTTCTTTTTGCATAAACCCTAAGATATATTGTAGTCTACACAGACACGTTTTCTTTTTTGGAACTGTTTCTTCGTCTTGGTTCGGAGCCTCGGACACAACCGAATCATTATCGACCATGATAGAAATGTTGCTAAAACTTTTATTGAAAAAAGAGCTCACAACTTGTTATAAACGCAATGTGAAAAGTTCTTGGAAAAAATCCGTGAATACGATTGCGAGTGCTGTTTCGTGATTGTATTCTGATTAAAAATGGATAATAGTACGAGCGATAATGGTTTTCTTTATGTTAACCAAATGGCAGACATGGCATCTCGTTAGTTATTATAAGTGTGGGATATAAATAATTTACATCTCTCCACTTCTCCGCGCTGCGCGGACTTTGAAGGGCTGTCACTCGGAGACTATTTAAATCAATCACATTATTAAAAGAGATTCGTGTATATTTTTTCACGCACTACAACTTTCACATTCGCAATTTTCGGAAAAAATCAACCCCACAGCGCTAGAATGGCGGAAACAGATTTTTGGTAACTTTGTCGCCCTCTACCGTTTTAAATACCAACTTCTCGGTATCACGACAAGGATAAAAATGTGTAGATTTTATTTCCAATATTTTTTGTCCAATAACTTTTTCTGCGCGACCAATGGATCGCGAGAAAAAACAAATTCAATTGTTATCAAGATGGCGGCTGTTTGGCAAGGGGTGGGGTGACGCCTTTTTGGTTTTACACTTGTCTAATGACCCTAAACCACTGAGCAAGAGGAATCGCCGCGCCCAATTTTTTTAAGGTAAAACGACAATTTTACTGTACTACATACGTAATGAAAAAGGGGAAACGCTGGTTCAATTATGTAAAAAAAATAATCTTGCAATCATGAATACTTTCTTCAAACTCCTGGCGCGAAGACTGTATACATGGAAATCACGCGCTGACAATCAACAGAACATAGTCAGAAATCAAATTGACTTTATAATGGTGAATAAGCGATTTCGTAATGCAGTTACGTCAACGAAAACTTGCCCGGGAGCAGACGTTCACACAGATCATAACTTGCTGCTAGCAACTATCAAAATAAGGCTGAAAAAGTTAATCAGATCAAAACAAAACACTCGGCTAGATATACATAAACTTAAAGACCAAAATATCAAGTCAGAAATAAACAAAGAAATAGCTAAAATTGAAGAAAATCCACAACATAACAACACCCAACAAAAGTGGGAAACTGTCAAAAACATTATAACACAAACAACAAATTCAAAACTTGCAGTGAATGTTAGAAAAAAGAACAACGTCTGGATGACTGACGAAATTTTAGATCTTGTGGAAGAGCGCAGAAAATATACGAATAGAGACGAAATTAGATATAGACAAGTAGACAACACTATCAAACAGAAAATAAAAGAAGCGAAAGAGACCTGGCTGACAGAAAAATGTAGTGAAATGGAACAATTAGAACGTCAACATGATTTATTCAACTTACATAATAAGGTCAAAGAAGCAGCGGGAATTTATAGAACTAGACACTCGGGCGTTGTTTTAGATAAAGACGGGTCCCCACTGCTGAGCAGTGAAGACAAAATTAAAAGATGGAAAGAGTATATGGAAACATTATTCAAAGACGACCAGAGAAGAGATTTCAATGTAACCGATGGTACAACCGGGCCCGATATCACCAATGCAGAAGTCGTTAATGCTATCAGGAACCTTAAAAACTACAAAGTAGTGGGACCAGATGAAATCCAAAGTGATATACTCAAGCTTATCGAAGAAGAGCACCTGAACATCATAACAGACCTATTTAACCATATCTATCACACCGGTATAATACCAAAGGAATGGCTGCTATCAACACTCAATTCTATTCCTAAAAAAATAACATCTAAAAAGTACGAAGAATTCAGAACAATAAGCTTGATGAGCCATATTCTAAAAGTACTCTTGAAAATAATTCACGAACGGATTTATCCAAAAATTGAAGAACACCTTAGTGAAACACAATTTGGATTTAGAAACTGCCTAGGTACCAGGGAAGCTATATTCAGTTTAAATGTGCTAATACGAAGGGCACGCGACGTCAACTGTAATATTTTCGCTTGCTTCATCGATTTCGAAAAGGCTTTCGACAGAGTGAGCCATAACAAGTTAATAGACCTACTTTTTCAATCTCGGCTAGATGATAAAAATATCCAAATATTATTCAACCTATACTGGCAGCAGAACGCTTGTGTTCGGGTGGAAAACAACATCTCTGAAACGTTTGAGATCAGTCAGGGTGTTCGGCAGGGCTGCGTGCTCTCTCCGCTGCTATTCAATATATATTCCGAAAAACTATTCCAAGAAGCACTTGATGAAGGGGAAGAAGAAGGCATTCTACTAAATGGCGTACGTATCAATAACTTTAGATATGCAGATGATGCTGTCATGCAACAGTTAAGGAAAGAATACTCTATTACTTTGGGCATATTATGAGGAATAGTAAATACAGCTTGCTACAGCTCATAATACAAGGTAAATTTGATGGAAAGAGAGGACCTGGACTAGGCAGAATATCTTGGTTGCGCAACTTAAGACAGTGGGCAGGAATGACATCAGTAGATTTATTCCGAACAGCAGTTAATAAAATTAAATGGGCCAGAATGATCGCCAACGTCCATTGAGGATAGGGCACAATAAGAAGAACATAGCAAAACACTACTCAATTCAATTGTATATAGAATCCTGTACTTTATTTGATTTTTTAGTATACTTTTGAACTGTATTGAAGTGTATTCATTTATGAACAGACAGAAACAAGCTAAAAATGTCTTAAGGGATAGTTAGATCTGGCTACTCCATTCGCATCTTATCCTATAAACCTTCATCCCTTCACCAAGTGTAAATCCTTCAGTAAAATAACCTGGTTTTATAGCTATAAAATTTTAGTTCGAAGTGCGTCCTGATCTAGTGCAAGAAATATTCCATGGAACTACACAAATCGAAGCTTTGCATAAATTCAAGAAGCAACGCCGACAGGTGCGATGCTCCGTCTCTGCAGGCTGCCACACAGAACTACAATAACCTCCCGCCCCACCTCTAGATCTTCCACATGGGTGGACAGCGGGGCAGCGGGTACCCTGCAGTTTTATATTCGTTACTAAATATTTAAGTTGAAATTAACGTGAAACGTGAATCAAGCGTTGGAAATATAGACTCATGTTCATGGCTCGATCTTCACTCGGGTCAGCACGACCCGACTGTTTTTATATCACGCGCTCATCCTTACTGTGAGAATGAATGTGTGTGAGGAAGGATAGAAGGGTTGGCCTTACCTGATGGCGAAAGTTATATTTGATATTTTGCCGGTTGGTAAATATCGGCCTAATGGGCTGACTAGTCGCGAGGGTCGGGGTTCCAACTACGCTGCAAAATAACACTAAGCCAAAATATGAAGGAGTGGACGCCAAGTCCTCGACATCGAATAATCCTTGCGTCTGACCGTTCGCAAGGTCGAAGATATATCCACCAAGTTAAACAAATAAAATAGTAACGACCAATAAAAGTATCACAGCTTTATTATCATAACCTGGTGGGTACTATAGTGCCAGAAATACTCACACACCAAAAATACATAATACAGCAAATCCACAAACAGTCAAAATATATCACAGCAAGTATACAAAAATAACACCAATAAAAATATCACAGTTGACCAAAAATAATATTACAAGTAAAGCTACGAGCTACTGTTCCTTTTATTCAGAATTGAGGCTGAAGGTATTTGGGTTGCCTAACCATAGATGAAATACTGTATATTTAGAGAATAAAAGTAAATTGCCAAATCTGACTAATTATTTCAATTAATAGATCGGAAAAATGACAAAATGAGCGTAACATGTGATAATGTCAAA
>CALNHX010010625.1:0-38650 GCA_940337035.1 Agriotes lineatus
AATGCGACCGCTCACTTAGCCGCTCAGTCGTAGCGGTCGCCATTTTAAGTAGCGCATTTCAAAACCGCTCAGTGATCAGAAACCGCTCAGTAAAATGGACGTGTTTACCGCGCAAAACAAATTTAAATAAATATTATTATTATTTTATTTTTATAGGTAATTATTGTTAAATAGTATCCACATAATTACCTACTTTCCTACTACACTATTTACTCTTTAATTTATGTTACTAATCTCATCAAATAATGTTTACTCCTTCATTTGAACAAAATATAAAGATATTACACTTTAATTTATTGTTGATAGTATCATCGCTCATAATAGATTGGTTTATTTGGAAATTCGAATAAAAATGTAAATGCATTATTTATTTCACGTATTACACTTGATTTGTAACTCTTAACACAAAAACACAATATTCAGCTGTATTTATAGGTTAAAATAAACAATTTGACAGTTAGCTCAACGTAAATTGTAAAAGACCATTCAGCAAACCTACATTGCTCAAACTGAGCGCTTGCTCAGCGCTCACTCAACTGTTGTGTCGTCTGAATGCGCCCATTATCTTAATTATCCTAATCCTAACTTTTTAGGTTAGATTCTAGGCAAATTTTGTGAAGGCGAATGCGACTGGTAGTTTGCTAACAACAATGACGTCATATACGTACGTGTGGTGAATACACGTTCTATTTGCAAAACGGTCTTATTTGTTTTATTAAATGAGACATTTGTCTCACTGGACTGCTAGTTTTTATTTAATAGCGCAAACACAAGAAACATTTCTTTAATATGCAAACCAACAAAAACTGCGTAGGTACAGATAAAACCTTTAGTTTACATCTGGTCACCAACGTACTTTATCAGTTGAGGTAAGTTATTGACCGCATGTTTTTTGTGCAAGAACTTTGCAGCTTTAATATACTTGTGTGGTTCACCTTTAACTTAGATTTGCTTACTAGTCAGGACTAGATTTGAGAAAAAGGCTACCGTTACGAGTCTAGAAGCAAATCATATTACTTTTGAGTTAAAGATGTTTTCTAGCTAATTTGACCTCGCTGAATCCGAAAATGCCTGTTACCAACTCGAAATCCCGAACGTAAGTGAGATATTCAAGATGGCGGCTAAAAGCCGGAAATTGACACATTTTCCGCCTCCTAAAACGTATAAACGTAATTTAAACATCAAATTATAAGTTTTTGAGGGCAAGGAACACACCCGTATAAATGAAAATAGCATTTGGAGTCAGTGAAATAATTTATTAATTTTTAATCAATTTTTAAGCCAAGAAAAGACAAGTCTTAAAAAACATTTTCGCTATGTGTATTTAAGCATAGAGCTCGGCATTTACAGATCTTCATGCATGGGTCGGACTCTTTTCTGCACCGGCACTGGTTCGTCTCTAGTCCTGCGACCGAGTTTCATCCTTGAAACAAGATTTAGTCTGAATGCCATCCATTTGGTATGTTTTGGTGGCTAATTCACTGCGCCAGGCTAGCGTGAGCGTCCAACGTTTTATTGTGCGTACATCTTGCGTTATACCCAAAATTCCACCTGAAGCACTCTTGCAAGTGCCGACAAACCCCTCTTGTGCGTGATCCGCGTCTACTTGTGCAAACTTTCTTACGCTTCGCATCACCCCAAAATCTCCAGCAAGAAATTTTGCTTCCACTTCTGCAGGTAACTGATGCATTTGAGGGTTGTATACACTCAATGACTTTAGATAGTTTATATGTCCGTACCAAGCCATGTATGACAGCATTTCAGGAAGAGAGTACAGGAAACATTGCCAGTCTCCACAACGGATTCCTCTAGTAAACATGGGAAGGATTAGCACTATGTCGATGTAGCTTAACCACAGACAAAAGTTTATGTCATCTTCACTGCGCTTCTTCAAAAAGTCTATTAAATACCCTTGGACTCTTGATGAATCCAAAAAAGCTCTTAAATAAATGGTATTCCCTGCTGCTTTCTTGAATTCTTCAGCTACTTCAAAATCATTTTCCTCCAGCATGCTCAACATCTGTGGGTACAATATTCTCCACAATGCTTAGAAGGTAAGTTTGTGTACTTGCATTCCCTTAGCGTAAGCTTTGCCATCCAAAACTTTTCTTATTGAGCCCTCCGCAAGGAAACCACCCTCATGCCACAACTCTGCCAGGCCACTTCCAGCCATATGTTGACCTATAGCTTGCAGAAAGTTAAGGAATATGTGCAGTCCACCCATTCTCAAGATTATATGCTCCTTGTAAATATCAGAGCTTGCCTGAAGCACAACAAGCTTACAATACAGGGCTTGATCCGTAGTCAGTACAACCCAAAATTTTCGATCCACATTTTTTTCTCTTAAATACATAGAACTATTTTTAAAAATAGCAAGGAACTCTAGAACTATTTGAGGTGCAACGGGAACTCTTGAAAGAAATAACATTTTTTGAAGTTGTGGTGCTAACTTCACAGGGGTCAGTACAACATATTTTTCTCCAAGTCCATCTGCTACTGCTATGCACCTCTTGGGGACGGTACTAAGAGTCGTTGACTCATGCACCGGATTCAAAATAAGTGGCACGAGTCCAACGGCAGATTTAGTAACTATAATTTTTGCATTTTTTGCATTAAATTCCGTCCATCCAATGGTTTCTTCGCACTCAGCTCTCGATATTGAAATGCCAAGTCCTCTAACATTCAATCTAATATTTTTTTTATTTCAGAAAAATCAGATGGATCAGTTGATTGGAGTCCCACCCATGCATGAAGATCTGTAAATGCCGAGATCTATGCTTAAATACACATAGCGATAAGGTTTATTAAGACTTGTCTTTTCTTGGCTTAAAAATTGATTACAAATTAATAAATTATTTTACTGACTCCAAATGCTATTTTCATGTATACGGGTGTGTTCTTTAATAATAATAATAATAATAATAATAATACTTTTATTAACCATTTCCATATAACCAACAATTAATTACAATATAATAATAAAATAACAATAATTACAATAATATAAGGAAAATAAATCATTAATCATTAATATAAATTTTGTAATGGTTAATAGGTCTCCAGTCAGCTTGTAAGTATTGAATACTTACAGCTGGTCTTCCTTGGAAACCCATTAAAAAAATAAAAGAAAGAAAACAACAAATAGGAAATAAAAGAAAAGAAAACACGCAGGTACTGTGCTGATGCCGACATCGTATTAACACAATAAATTTATAAATTTATTATCCAAAATAAGGAGATCATAATAAATAATAATACATTTAGTTTATTATCGAGATGACTGACGATTAGAAATAAATTTACGGATGTGATAATCAAAATTTGAAGGAGGCAAAGTTTTAAAATGATTGGGTGTATTATTGTATAATTTATAAATATTGTATGAGGAGCGTTTGAACATTTCGTATTTATGAAGAGGAGGTGTTAATAACCCTTGATTTCGTACGTTAACATTATGTACATCTGTACGAAATGTCAGCCTCTCATAAAGGTATCCAGGTAACTTCGTATAGATAATTTTATGGTAAATGCAGTGACTGTGAACCAAACGCCTATTACACATACTCAACCAATTCGCATCGAGGAGCTTATGTGAAACAGATTCACCACGTTTTATTCCGTAAATAAATCGAAGGCATGCGTTTTGTACTTTTTGAATTCTGCGAATATCTACACTATCTAAGCAGGATCCATAAACAACGTCACAAAAATTAAATGTAGATAGTATGAGAGAATCGCAGAGCATCAATTTTAGTTTTTTATTTAAAGTATCTTTACTGCTATATAATACTTTAAGTTTACAAAACGCACCTTGTATTAACTTTGTAACATGTTCTTTAAATCTTAAATTACTGTCTAATATAAGTCCTAAGTTTCTTGCGAAGTTAGAAATTGGAACTAATTCATTATCTATATAAATACGAATATTGTCATGAATGTTTCTCCTAGAATTGCTTTTTCCAAAAATTAAACAAGTTGACTTAGACGCGTTTATTTTTAAACAGTGTTTTTTTGCTGTAGTAACTAACTTATGAAGGTCGTTATTCAAGTCAGCAATAGCCAGATCAACATCGTCAGGAGCAAAAGAAAGATAAAGCTGAGTATCATCGGCGTACAGATGATTGATTGATTGATTGATTGAATTGTGAGTTGATGGCAGGGTTAGGAGCCTAGAACACTGCAGCCTTAGGCTTATTGTGTTACTCATCATATCACATTATTCAGTGAAAAGTTTTGCCGTCTTTATTAGGTTTAGTAACGTTTTCACTAGGTTTTCTCTAATTAGAGTTTCTCTTGTATTGGCTCCACCCAGGAGCGAATGTCTCCATCGGGCGAGGGCTTCACAGTCAAAAATAATATGAGAGGCTGTTTCGTCCTCTTCATTACATAGTCTGCATATGGGTTCCTCATTTAGGATGCCCATTGTATGCATGTGCTTGCGTAGGTGACAGTGTCCAGTTATCAGTCCTGTCACTTGCCTGATTTGGTGTCTGCTTAGTCGCAGTACATCATCTGTTAGTTTTTTAGATGGTGTTTTTAGCATGGTCTTGCTGTGTCTTAATCCATCCACATGGTTCCAGTGGTTATGGTGCGATCTTTTTATCCACCCAGCCAACCAGCCACGAGCAGAGGTTTTAGAAATTCCAAATACTGGTTCAGGACCATTAAATGCTATTTCTGTTCCCTCTTTTGCGAGGGCATCAGCTTTTTCATTGCCTTTTATCCCCTTATGGCCCGGAACCCACATGAGGGTTACTTTGTTGTGGTTTGCCAGGGTTATTAGATTTTGAAGGCAGTCCCAGACTAGTTTCGAGTTAATCCGGTAGCTAGCTAGGGCCTTTATGGCAGCCTGGCTATCAGTTAGGACAAGGATATCTTTGCCTTGATAGTTCCTCTTTATGTTTTCCTGTAGACAAATGTCTATGGCATGAGTTTCAGCTTGGAATACTGTTGCGTGCTTCCCCAAAGATGCACAGGCTTCAAAATGGGGAGATTCCCCATATATCCTAGCTCCAGTACCGCTATCAGTTTTGGATCCGTCTGTATACCAGACTGGTTTTCCTTCCGGACCACGTCTTTGTGCCAGCCCTTCGTTCCATTCTAGCTGAATGTGAAAGGGTTTGTTAAGGTTATGCCTGATAGGCATTGTGTCACTACTCATTTCTAGTAATGGATTAGTGATATTGCTGGTTATTCTGGTTTGCCAGTTGCCATTACAGATGATACTTAGCAATATACGTGTCAAGAGAAAAGAAATGGCTAGTGTAAATTGAATAGAGAAGTGGACCCAAGATTGATCCTTGAGGTACACCGGATTTTAATTGAAGAGGAGAAGATTTAGTGTTGTTAATGATTACATTTTGAAAACGTTTACTTAGATATGAACTGAACAATTTTTCCGTGTTAGTACTAATACCTATGAAATGTAGTATCGCTAATAAGATTTCATGATTTAACAGGTCAAATGCTTTACTAAAATCTATTAGAACAAGTGCCGTAATATTGTCCTTATCGTTGGCGTTAAAAATGCCATCTGTGACGTTTAGCAAGGCAGTAGCACAACTATGGTTTTTTCTGAATCCAGATTGATAATTAGGTTAAAGGTTGAACTTTGTTAAATAAGAACGTAGTTGAGTTTCAATTATTCTTTCAAGTACTTTCGAGAGAGTAGATAGAATGCTTATCGGGCGAAGGTCTTTATAGTCTTTAGGTGCATTTACTTTCGGAATAGGAGTAACCAACGCAACCTTCCAAGATTCGGGGAATACTGAATTAATGATGCAATGATTTATTATATGAGTAATGTAAGGTAATAAATATGGAATACAATAATTAAGCATGTTAATATTAATTTGATCTGCACCGCGTGCACTTGTTTTGATAGAACCCAGAATCTTGGCTACCACCTCCTCCGATACTAGTGATAATTCAAATGTTTCTGTAATATTTTGCTTTAAATTTTCTCGATAAAATTTTAAGGGATCCTGGTCTGGAGCACTACTACTGCTCACGGCGTTTATAAAAAATTTATTAACTTCATTAGCATTCTGGAGATGAGGAGGAATTTTAATATTATTTTTCTTTTTACTGTAAATATTTGACTTTATCAACTTCGCCCAGATACTTTTAATACTATCGTTTGCAGCAGAGTACTCCAGATAGGCTCGCTTTTCTCTTCTTATGGAGGCAGTAACCAAATTTCTAAGGGATTTATAATATTCCCATTTACCCGAAGTTTTATGTTTTTTATAATCTTTAAAAGCTTTACTTCTCAGTTTAATCATGAACTTGATATTATCTGTTATCCAAGAGTGTATGGGTTTAGTGATTGTAATCGTTACTAAAGGTGCATGTAAATCAAATAGTCTTAATAAATTGGTATTCAAAACAAAAATCTTATCATCGATACCCTGAATATCATATATTAAGGCTTGCATTTAGTAAGTTGCCGTATACCGGTATTTATCCAATAATGGATATAACTTTCTAACAAAATTACAATTTTGTTATTACAGATGGAATGAATGACGACTATTTTACATGTCGCTATGTTACTTATAAATGCCCCCGCGACCCCAAATTTTGAAAAAGTTAAATAGAATTTAAGAAATTATTATATTTGTTTCTAACTATTATTGAACATATAAGGTCAACTAATTCAAATTTCAGAATTTTTGCTCTGCCGGTGCATTCAGATTGTTATTTTCCATCAGGATAGCTACCAAAAAGTTTGAAGAATGTTAATCTTAATCCAAAATCTTATAATTTGTATCAATCTAAAACATTCTTATTCAAAAAATTATTTCTAAAGATATGCAACCCATCTAACCACATTAGATGAGGGAAGCAAAAGGTATGATTCGCCACAGTTAAGCTAGGTAATCCGATTAAGATAACATCAAATAAATGAGCGGCTATACTCACAGTTTGTTTAAAATTTTAAAAGTAAAACTGCAGTTTATTTGAATAATAATAAATAGATTTATTTCCAACGGGAACTAAATTCCCAATTACATAAAACATAAAAAAATTAGTAATTAAATTAGTGTCGCTAAGACTTAAATCAAATAAAACAAAATAACTGATTATCTTCTAAACTAAACTATAACATAACACCACAACAGTGAAACAGTGCCTATAATAATAAAATAAAATAAAATGAAAGCACCGCCTAAATCCACATATTATAATATAATAATAAAAAATTTCCCCGAGTACAAAATCACTTCTGTTGGAAATTGCAGCACGAAACTGATCACTTGTGAGTGAAATATATCAATATTTACCTCCAATTTACTGAACGCATTTGACATTGCTAAAATAGGCGATTTGAAATGCACGTTAGTCCTAGAAAGTGGGTATAAAATGAAAATTGAGATCTGGTCCTTAAATCAGGCAGTGGGAATTGTATTTGTGATAAAAGTGTAGAGGCGTCAACACGATAATTAATTAAATTAAATAGAAAAATTAACAAATGTAACGTTCTACGATTTGATAGTTCAGTTAAATTAAAATGAAGGCACAAAGAATTGGTTGTGATTTCGTGCTTTGAACGTAAAGTTTCAAGGTTTAGTTTAGTACTTTATTCGATATTATTGATACTATTTGAGACATTTTAAAACTGGGCCCAATTTTAGTTTTCTGCTCTTGAAAATTCATCCAACGATAGTATTTATTAATAGTCATGATTAAAATATCTATTTTATTAATTAAATTATTTATTTTTGATTTATTTAGATTTTATTATAAATCTATTGCTACAGACTACGAGAACAGCATTAAACACGATTAGAAATTATGCAAGATAAATAAAAAGATGCCAACAAGAAAATAGGAAAATGAACTTTTAATATCAGTTTGAAACATCATTATCAGCCTCTAATGTCTGTCCTGTTTTATAATAACTGTTTTCTGCTTAGATAGCTAGATTATTAGCTTACTATGAATTATTTTTCTATTTTATTGAAAATTAAATTTTTGTGTATGTACACGGTACGGTATAACAAACTGAGAACTGTAGATACACAATTAAAAATTCACTGACACAGCAAACAAGTGTATTTCTATAAACTAAGCGTTGAGAGATGATTCATACATGACGTTTGTGTCACGCCGCTTCTGAGTGCATAAGTACTTCCGAGAAATAGGTAAAAGACGTTCTTTAGCAGTTCGAATGTAAACGTTTGTTCTGCTACATTTTACTTTGATTTACTTTTGGTTTATATTAAAATCTTTTACTGCGGATAATTTTATCTCGATAGCTTCCTTAGAAGTAAAATTATATCACACCAACACCAGTATAATTGTTTAAATTTTTCACTTTTTACCAAATACTCTGCATTCGTTACGCCAAACCATTTATTTACAAACATTTCGATTTTATCATGAAAATCAAATATTCATTGTTACAATATAAAGAAGTTTAATAGTTAAGTTATTTATAACCAGGCTTAGGATAAATATGCACTTAAAAGTTGGAAAATATGCACGTAAAATAGCAAACATATGCACTTAAATATGCACAAAATTATTGTCGTTACAATAAAAACAAAACGTACAAGTCAGATAGATGCAAAAAATAATTTTTATTAACTAACATTCAAACACATACATTTATAAAAAGAAATAAATTGTCACAATTACCTATATATTTAATTAAATTAATAATAAAATAAAAATAAGAAGTAAATAATTAATTAATGTTAAGATAAAAATAGGAATCAGAACAAGTAATAATCATATAAAGAAGTTTAATAGTTAAGTTATTTATAACCAGGCTTAGGATAAATATGCACTTAAAAGTTGGAAAATATGCACGTAAAATAGCAAACATATGCACTTAAATATGCACAAAAATTATTGTCGTTACAATAAAAACAAAACGTACAAGTCAGATAGATGCAAAAAATAATTTTTATTAACTAACATTCAAACACATACATTTATAAAAAGAAATAAATTGTCACAATTACCTATATATTTAATTAAATTAATAATAAAATAAAAATAAGAAGTAAATAATTAATTAATGTTAAGATAAAAATAGGAATCAGAACAAGTAATAATCTCTTTGGAATGTAAAATGTTTTAAAAACTGTCAGTTATTCAAAAAAGTTTCCCGAATTGGCAGATTCCTTATGCTTCTGGGATCTACAAGTTCTGGTAATAACGCCATTGTATAAAATTGCTGTAGTTTTGGTATCATTTTGTTTTGCCAAAAAATTGCATCTCTATAGATTACTTCTATGGAAATTTCAAGTGGTGACCATACAACAAAGAAGCACTTGCTTTTATTGCATATATTTAATTGCCCCTGTATTTGGAAATAGTAGTCATGATTTCTTTTTAATTTTAAAAATAGGAGTTAATAAAAACAAAAGAAACCCATTTTATAGGTATTCAACTTGAAAATCGCCTATCTCACATCAATACACATTAAAATTGTAAAGTTTGAAAAAAAAATCGTTGGAGCTGCTTTTGACAAAATCGAAAAAGACTGAAAAATCACAAGAGTAAACACATACTTCGGGTTATGCGATTCTCTTCAATCGCTTGCTGTCGCATCTAGATAGTACACAAAACTTATATATGAAGTTTCAACGTCATACCTCTTTTCGTTTTTGAGATATTCTGTTCACAGACAGACACACACAAAAAGACAGACACACAGACCAATGAACAAAAACCAAAAATACCTAACACTATCGCACAAATACGTATTATTACGCAGTGATTTTTTTGAAAATAAGAAGAACATGAAATTTTATAGTGATTGGTCATGACGAAGATTTAGAATGATCTTAAACGATGACATTCTGATTTTTAAAAATTTGAATTTAAAAATGAAATAAATATGTATATGTTTTTACATGTAGCTAACATCCAACATATACTGTAAATAAGAATTTAAATCCAAAGCGTATCTATTTATGTACGGCGCAGAAGATTTTTTGTTAGTTTTCAATAAATTGTTCAATATTTATTAAAATATACCATATATTGATTACTCAGAGTTTTATACGAGACAAAAAACTTGATCAAATAAGAATCTTACCTTTATGTACATAAATGTTGTGAGTGCAGAATATTATAATGAAATAAAAGAAAATCTTCTTGAACATGTAAGATCAGCAAGAAGTAAACAAAGAAAAAAAGGAATAACAATAACGATATAAACAACCAAAAATTCGAATGTAATATAACCATGCATTTCTTTTATAAATTTCATTTAATTGACCTTTTACCTTCAATGTTAATTGATAGTTTATTGGGTTTTAGCATCACGTCGAGTAAGCTTAATTTGTCATAAACGTTTCAACTAGCATTATTGGGTCTTCATAAGTAATTATTCTTTAACTACAACGTGGCAATACGGCTAAAAATAGTATACGAGTATTCATTCTCAAAATAGCATAAATATTTAATTTATAACGCCATTGATTTATGTGAATGAATTATTCTATAATATGTTGTTTTCAGATTGCATGCATTTTAAATTTTTATGATATGTAGAACAAAGACTATTAAACTATTATGACCATTATAAAACATTATGCAATTTTCAGTAGAAATATACCAAATAATTGAAAATTTTCTGAAAATATTTGGAAAAATGTTCTGGAGCTAATTTCTTGAAGGCATGTAGGAATGCTTTTGTTAAAAAAAGTAGCTCAGGAACACGTTTTGCAAATATTTCCATAGGAATTTTTTTATGCACGCGTTATATTTTGATAGAGAATATCACGAATGAAAAAGCACAGTAAAGAAAACATTTTTGTTAAAAATAATAATAAAACTAATATCTAAGTACTAACATTTTAGGATTTTTTGTCAAAACTACAGTTAATTAACATTTAAGTTTGTTTAGGGGTCGCTTTTGGTTGCCCATAGCAACAATCATTATCGGCCTACTGACTTTGTTGTTTTTTCACAGCTTTGTTGTCTCTAAATGCTTTGATGACAGTGACATAACTGGAAATTTCCCGGTAAATTTCAATAAATTTCCGATTATTAATAATCGCCGTTGCTATGGAAAATTTTCAATCAAATATACATAAGGGATATTCTCAGTAATAATGTATTAAGGGCAAATGCTTTTGCCGGTAAAAATGTTTTACGAAAGTATTTTGTTTTGGCAATGTCACAAGACAAACAAAGTTAGTTTGTCGAGGGGCATTGCCAAAAAAACAACAAATCGTGAGTAAAACATTTTCCGAGCAAAATCATGAGCCCGAAATACATTTTGTGGACTATTTCCCAAATATCGGTTAATTTTGACATTTATACTGATGCGCAATGACAGTTTAAATGACATTTCTTAAATACCACCTTGATTAAAGCAACATATTTGGTGGTTGCCGTGGATGCAAGTGGCAAAAGAAACTGACAAAATCCCAAGGGAAAATTTCGATTTTTTGCCACTACAAAAACACACGATTGGTTGAATTTTGAAAAAGCATGGCTTTTCATTGGATAATAAGAGATGTGGGAAATAGTCAGTAATAATGTATTAAGGGCAAATGCTTTTGCCGGTAAAAATGTTTTACGAAAGTATTTTGTTTTGGCAATGTCACAAAACAAACTAACTTGATCAAATTCCCGAGCCGAAGGCAAGGGAATTTGTTAAAGTTAGTTTGTCGAGGGGCATTGCCAAAAAAACAACAAATCGTGAGTAAAACATTTGCCGAGCAAAATCATGAGCCCGAAATACATTTTGTGGACTATTTCCCAAATATGGGTTCAGTTTGACATTTATACTGATGCGCAATGACAGTTTAAATGACGTTTCTTAAATACCACCTTGATTAAAGCAACATATTTGGTGGTTGCCGTGGATGCAAGTGGTAAAAGAAACTGATAAAATCCCAAGGGAAAATTTAGATTTTTCCACTACAAAAACACACGATTGGTTGAATTTTGAAAAAGCATGGCTTTTCATTGGATAATAAGAGATGTGGGAAATAGTCAGTAATAATGTATTAAGGGCAAATGCTTTTGCCGGTAAAAATGTTTTACGAAAGTATTTTGTTTTGGCAATGTCACAAAACAAACTAACTTGATCAAATTCCCGAGCCGAAGGCAAGGGAATTTGTTAAAGTTAGTTTGTCGAGGGGCATTGCCAAAAAAACAACAAATCGTGAGTAAAACATTTGCCGAGCAAAATCATGAGCCCGAAATACATTTTGTGGACTATTTCCCAAATATGGGTTCAGTTTGACATTTATACTGATGCGCAATGACAGTTTAAATGACGTTTCTTAAATACCACCTTGATTAAAGCAACATATTTGGTGGTTGCCGTGGATGCAAGTGGCAAAAGAAACTGACAAAATCCCAAGGGAAAATTTCGATTTTTTGCCACTACAAAAACACACGATTGGTTGAATTTTGAAAAAGCATGGCTTTTCATTGGATAATGCGAGATGTGGGAAATAGTCAGTTATAACTTCCCGTTGGCCTATATTTACGGTTGAATGTGTTTGCATTCTGTTTTCTTACCGAACTTTTCGTAATGAGGTACGCTGTCAGATTAACTTGTCATTATAGGCTTAACGATCTCCACTGGTCAAATCTACAACAGGCCATTGCCAGAGGCAATAGCCGTTCAGTTTGTTGCCTATATTTAGGCGTTTTCAAAAATCCCTAGATGTGGCGAACGACGATTTTAAAGTTACTAAATACTAGCCTTAAATACCATGGTACAGCGTATAAGTCATTTAGGAAAAAAATCATGACTAAAAAATTTTAAATTTCGATAAGTATGCATTGTATGTAAGGCGCTGGGTTCACTTTCAATTGCAATGCTAACAAAAATTTGAAAATGATCTGAAAAAGTTAAATCACACGAGGTACCGGAAGTTTTGACGTCGACATCATCACTCACTAAAACTAAATCAATTAATGTCGAAGAAGTGGCTGTCACGCGTGTTGGTTCATCAATTATTTGTCTCAGACCAAATGCTTCCAACGAGTGTTTCAGTAAGATACAATGACAGTCATTTTGAAGCATATTGATATTAAAATCGCCAACACAAATGATAGGGTAAGATAATGCATTAATTTCTGAAACAACATCTTCAAAATTATCTATAAACTGATTACAGTTTGAAATAGGCGGTTTATAAACTACGCCGAACGTAATTGTTTTATTATTTATGATTACATGTATCCATAATTGCTTAAAAGTTGCTGTATGGCTATAATTTAATTTGTTATATTTGAATGCATTTTTTAGATATAAACATACTCCACCGCCGGATTTGTTCTGGCAACGATCAGCCCTAATAATTGTGAAACCGTCTATAGCGACATCATTATCAGAAACAACAGGCGTGAGCCACGTTTCAGAAATTGCGAATAAATCGAAATTTGTTTGATATAAATAATCTCTTAATTCTACTATATGCCCAATAAGTGATCGGGCGTTTATATGACCCAACTTAAAAATACTGTTATCCATAAACTAAATTTAAATATTACTAAAAGAAAATTATGTAATTGTTATGAAACTAGTTATGTTCAAAAACCAATAAATCTGCTTCTTTTGTAACATGTATGACATTGGAGGTATCAGTTTTACGAACGAAAATTTTGCTGTCGCGCACCCGTACGTATTTAAGACCACACTTTTTCGCGCACATACGTGTTTTATAAAATAATTCTTTATTAGCCGGTGAAAGGTGATCTTTAATATACACTTTTTGTTGACTATTAGGGAAACCAAGTTCGGACACTAACAAAAGCGTTTTCTTAGAAAGCGCACCCATGATGTTAGTTTTTATTGCTCGATTAGTAAACTTCACAATAATGTTCTTGGCGCGCGTCGAGTCTTTATTTAAAAAGGGAACTCTGTGAATCGCATCGATAAAATGTGAAGGAATATCGCAGCTTAAGGAGTCACTGATTTTTTGCATAATTTCGTATAAGTTTTCATTGGTGCGCTCGGGAATTCACTGTATTTCGATGTTATTTTTACGTGTGTATTGTTCCAAGTCTCTAATATTGCCCTTTAGTTCCTCAATTAACTTTTCGTTGGATGCAGTTTTAGAAACGATAGTATCGTAGTTTTTGAGCTTGTTTTCAAAAGTTGCCAATCATTTTTCGTAGTCATCGATTTTGCTGCTGCAAAATTCGATTGATTTAATCGTATCATTCTGGGTAAGCTTAATAGCTTTAACATCCTCGCTTAGTGCATCTAGTTTTTTCATTACATCACTTAGAGTATAGGCGAATTGATTAGGGGCAGAACTAAGATTTTGGTTAGAACTAGCTAAGCTGGCACTTACAATTTTTGGTGAACGATTATCAGTGGACTGTTTGCACTTATCGCACGTGTACGTCGTTGCAGTTTTCGATTCGGAACCAAGGCATTTAACATGAACACTGTTGTTACATACAATGCACTTTATCCCATTATTGGAACGGCTACTTGATATTGCATTGTTGCACACTAGGCAGCAACCACTGTCAGGCATGATGAAAGTTTTAAATTGAATTTTATAAGAAATTGAGGAGCACAAGTCCGAGCGTTTATACACCAGCACAGCCCGAGCGAGAATCTCCTTTGCCCCCCAAAACTTATAATTCGATGTTTAAATTACGTTTATACGTCTTAGGAGGCGGAAAATGTGTCGATTTCCGGCTTTTGGCCGCCATCTTGAATATCTCACTTACGGTCGGGATTTCGAGTTGGTAACAGGCATTTTTGGATTCAGCGGGGTCGAATTGGCTAGAAATAACCTTTAACTCAAAAGTAATATGATTTGCTTCTAGAACTTCACTTTTTCGAATTCTTGTCCTGACTAACCAAGCGGCTCGTCAAATTTAGGGGAGGTAAATGATTGAACAAATACGGGATTAAATGAAAAATAATAAATAGAAAAGTTGTTCATTTTCGTGAGCTCTATCACTGATTGAAATATTTGCCCTCATTTCTATAACACCCTGTATAATTATTGCTGAGTTGGATTACTTATGATTCGATGTTGCATATATTTACGCACACATATTATCTTTGGAAATGATTTTGTGTTTGCAGCTTAAGAGGGTTTAATTTTTGGTAAAAATAAAGATTTACAACGTATAATGATATTCTTATATATGTAATAATTAAAGATTTTTGTTTCAAACAATAGCACGTTTATCTTGCGTTTTAAGTTACAGTTAGGATTCTACAAAATTTATAATCTATATCATTCATAATCTATAGCCTCTTTTACCTTTCGGTGTCGAGGACCATTCATACCTCGCGGGAAGTGCAACGGAGGCAATGCGCAGCACGCGACTTACATTACGCTCCCCCGCATGCAAACATACCACACACACAACAACTTACATCTAACTTAACTAATGGATTCAAATCCACTGCCGCTCTGAGAAAATTCTCGGCTACGGTCAGATTTTAACCCATGTCCACCTGGTTGCTAAGCAGACAACAAGACCACTCAACCACCGAGGTAGCCGATTCTACAAAAAATTAAAAATTAGTTATTAACATAATATAGCCCAGGCATTTTTAGTCAAAATTTTACCAAAAGTCAGAATGAAATATGGCAAATCTGTACATTGGTGGAAACTTCCTAGTTATTGTGCTGAACAACGTATAAAAATCCTAAAGTCCTTTATGTCTGCTTCACGACGTTTTACGTACAGCAAGGTCATAACCAACAAGAGCGCAGGAACTAAAGGGATAACATTAGGAATAATTAGGGTAGAGCTGACTTGGCCGGTTGTTAGAACACTATAAGAGAGATATTTTCCCCAAAATTGTCCACCCCTCTTCAGTGTGCTTCCCCTCCTTAAAAGGTCCATGTCATCTCAGTTTTTAGACTATGTACATTGAACGCTGTTAGTGTCAGCTGATGTAGTAGAATGTATCTTGCACAGGATTACAAGAAAACAAAAGATTTTGCATGCAGTCCATGCATATCGCTCTTACTGATGAATCTACACACACCCAAAAAGTCTAAAGCCGCGTACACATTAATAAATATTTACGTTGTAGGTTGTATTTCAAAATGTAGCGCACTTATTTGCGGCGCAAATTTAATGCAAGTGCATCATTTTTCGACGCACAAATGTGTGTTGTGCGTTGTGTGCCGGCGATCCGCCTGTTCTTCGATTTTCAGCGCGGCGCATTGTGCATTCTTTTATTATTAGTAAGTTTTATATTCACAACATTTGTGGAAATAATGAGTAATAACAGAAGATGGAATGTCATCTAGTGACGTCTTGTGATCTTATTATTGAGTTTATTTTTATTTTTTCGAATTAAATGGTGCATTATAATAAATGCCGTATATTTATTTTTTACTAATAACGAGTAATAAGGCATGTTTAATCAATAATTTCCTTCTACAAGTTGGAAAGTTCATTCCCAAAAATAAATTAAAAGTAAAACAACGCGAACAGATATACACAACTACCAACATACGTCTACATCAGCACAACGTTGCGCCGCAAATCTCTTTGAAGTTCAAGTAAAAATCGACTGGGCGATGGATAGCGTGCGTCGTTCGTCACGAAAATATTTGTGTGCGTTTTTGTTCGGCGAACCGTCCACATCTACATTAATTTCAACACACACGCACAAATTTGCGTCGAATACAACGCACAACGTAAATATTTATTAATGTGGACGCGGCTTAAGGATATTTTTTTTACGTGAAATTTCGCAATATTTTTCGCAAAAGGAGGAAATAAAAGTGAAAAAACGCTTTTTATGATTATTTGCATGACAAATAAAGTGAACGACGTCAGTAAAAAACCATTTGTCGCAAATCACTGAAGATAACATTTTAACATTTAACATTTATCTGTTTATTCAACCAACAACTAACTTTTAGTACATTGTGTGTCCTCCTCGATTATTAACAAGTGCCCTACACCGTCTCTGCATACTTAAAATTAAATTATAAAATTCTTCTTGAGGAATGTCCTCCCAAGCTTGCTAAAGAGCAGCGAAAATTTCCCTTTGATTGTTGTGGACAGCACCATCCCGCAGCATGTCCCATGCGTGCTCAATAGGATTCATATCAGGGCTCTGCGGGGGCCAAGGTAAAACCGTTATATTATGCTCTTGGAGAAAATATCTAACAAACCCCGTTGTGTGGGGACGGGCGTTGTCCTGTTGGAGGATGAAGTTTTCTCCCGCTTCGGCTGCAAACGGAAGGACAAACCTTTCCAGAATCTGATCGCGATATTGAACTGCACTCAAACTCCCATCCACCAAAACGAGAAACATTCTTCTTCAATTGCAATGCCACCCCATACCAATGGACATTATGAACATCTCGGAGTCGATTGTTTCGACCAGGTGCCCTCCACACATAAATTCTCCTGGAATCCAAATGAATTCCGAAATGAGAGTCGTCTGAGAAAAGCACCGGGCTTCATTGTTCATTTTTCCACCTGACTTGCTGGTCCCAGTGTAGTCTTACAATGCGATTGCCCCCTGTAAGGGCTTGCCTCCTCAGCAGTCGTCGGGATCTCAAATTGACTTCTCTCAAGCAGTTTATGACTGTCTTTTTCTTGGAAATTGTCAAACGCAACACTTCTACTCTGCTTTTAATCACTTCAGTTTTAAATGCATTGTTTCACATGTTTATTTTAGCACTGCACAATGTCTGTGTTCTTTGATAGGTAGCCTAATTGCTCTTTGCAATCTTTACTTCCTCGTACTGCTTTGCATCGTTTCTCTACCCGTCAGTTGTCGTGCCGTTTGCGGGTGATACAATTTTTAATCACAACGCTTATATAATTTTGTAACTCCACAAACCATCTCTGTATTATTAAAATTCATATCATTGTATTGATTTCACCAAACTCAAATCTGTCAGCTACATAAATTAAGCTGCGCTTGCCATTTGTTACGGTATAAAACTGTTTTTACGACACCTCGGGGTACGAGAGTGCCACAAAACTTATCACGTCCGGGAAACGGCACCACTTGCCCTAGAATTCTCGAGAATAGACTAATAGCCACGGCTGAATACGCTTAGGGAGATGGGCGTGGTTCTACGAACGGGACGCTGTATGGACAAGCATGACGATATATACAGGGTGTTGCAAAATAATAGGGCGCCACGGGTTTCGAAATTAAGCCCACTTCTGACAGAAACCCGAAAGCCAAACGGGGTAAGGTATGTGTGTAGCGTTGGGGCTTCTTGGAGCCGGCAGCTGGAGCGTTCGAACCTACCTTGACGCTCACAAATTCGTCTGGGATCCGCTTTACACCAATCATACACCAGTCGCCAATCGGACGACGACACTACAGATTGCTTAAACTGAAACACAGCATGTAACACAAAGAAAATACAGCGGCAACGTTTAACAAATAGGTCTATTGTTCTTCAGACACATACGGTACAACAATGTTACAATGCAAGTTACAGAAAAGGGGGGTGCGTCTTAGCTGTTACATGCGTATCGGCAAAGGATGTTGAAACAAACATTAGTTGCTACACAAATACTGAGCGCCTGAAAATGGCACTGTATAATTAAATTCTGCGCACACCGGGTATCGGCAAAGTGTATTGAAATAAACGTTAGATATTACATAAATAATATTTAGCACTTGTAAATGGCACTATACAACGAAAGTTTACGCCCATTGCGTACCGGCAAAGGGTGTTGAAATAAACATTAGTTATTACACAAATAACATTGAGCGTCTGCAAATGACACTGTACACGCACACTTTTGATTAGTGCGAAATTCTTATAAGTAGTACAATACCTTATAGCTTAGCTTCACCTGTGGAAGTCGAAGGGGGTCCCAGCTGGGAGCCAGGCGAGTTTTCCAAGACTACGAAACGGGGGAAACAAAGGATTTCGAACCGTAGGTGTTGTGATGAAGTCCCGCAGATTCCTAACTAGAAGCCACGATGCAACCGGAACAATCGACAAGGCACGCCGGTTCACAGGTAGCATTAACCAGAGATTCACCGCTCTCAATTTGATCACCAAGAACAGGGGTTATATTGGCCCACGGCTCGTTTACTAAGACAAAGAAGCGTCTTGAATTTCGACGATACAAGCACAAACAACCCTCACACACACAGTCCTATGACCGATTCGCTCGAAGTCTGAGAACACACACCCTTGGAAAAACACCCTCACAAGCGCCAAATGGTCGCAAACCCCGAAGGGAAGACGCCGCTGGCCGCGCACATCAAAAACTAAATATCCTTCTGATGCCGCCCAGATAGCCCCGAAAAGGCAGTGAGACAGCGCGATCGATAATATAGTGGGGCAGGAGAGCTATAGCTTTCTCGCACCCATCGCCGTTGAGTTATAAATTGCTCGCCAGAAAACACGCCTAACAGCAAGTTCACGACTGCCGCAAGCGATAAATGAACACGTGTTTGACGAGAGTTTAGCCCGAAGCGATAATACAGCTGTATGCGTTAGAAAGCCAATGCCTGCATAAAATTCAATATGCTTAACAAGCGGAATAATACGAAAAACCCATATACAAGCGGGGTCGTAATTTACAAAATTAGGCTAATAGTCGTACGTTCATAGCAAACTAAAAATGTCCTGACATATTCCGAACATCAATTATGAATAAGACGCTGAACGTAACCCTCTTGATTCTGTCTTATCTAATGCTAACCTTTCTCAATAAAATTATACTCATATCACGTGCATTTACTTGAGTAAAATACTGACTTTTAATAAATAAAACATTAATTCTGTGCTCATTTTGAATTCTCTTTATTTCCGTATCAGAATTGCTATGGGCAGTAAACCATTGCATAAAATGTAGTTTTTGCTATGCACAAGTGGCATCTGCGGCATTTCATAATTAAGTCTTAATTATAAAATGGAACGCAACCATCCGGGCTAACTTTGATTTGTTTGTGTTTCTATCCAGAATTTCGTTTCTACAGCAGAATATAAAAAATAAAACTGTTAAATATATAGTAAAATGAAAATCTTACTGTTGAGTACTCAATGCTATCATATTGCTAATTTTGTTGTTGGTTAATGGCAATTTCCTTTTGTTGTAGGTGTGAAGATATTTAAATTCCATTGGATCATCTATCAATAACACGAACTCTGATGTTTTAACAGGTATAATGGACATCAAACAAGCAAACATTGAAAGTACTAGTTTAGCTACACATATGACGACTCATCAAAGGAAGAAATCGTATATTTGTTCTGTTTGTGATTTTAAAACGTCACAGAAAAGTAATTTAGTTGCACATGTGAGAACTCACACAGGCGAAAAGCTTTATACATGTTCTGTCTGTGATTACAAAACGTCAAACAAAAGTCATCTAGTTACACATGTGAGAACTCATACAGGTGAAAAGCCTTATACCTGTTCTGTTTGTGATTTCAAAACAACACGGAAAAGTTGTTTAGTTAGACATGTGAGAAATCATACAGGTGAAAAGCCTTATACCTGTTCTGTTTGTGATTTCAAAACAACACGGAAAAGTTATTTAGTTAGACATGTGAGAAGTCATACAGGCGAAAAGCCTTATAGATGCTTTGTTTGTGATTTCAAAGCAACACAGAAAATTCATTTAGTTACACATGTGAGGACTCACACAGACGAAAAACCTTATACCTGTTCTGTTTGTGATTTCAAAACATCAAGGAAAGGTAATTTAGATAGACATGTGAGAACTCATATAGGAGAAAAGCCTTACAGCTGCTTTGTTTGTGATTTCAAAGCAACACATAAACATAATTTAGTTATACATGTGAGGACTCATACAGGCGAAAAGCCTTATACCTGTTCTATTTGTGATTTTAAAGCTTTACGCAAAGATGCTTTACTTAGACATATGAGAACTCATACAGGCGAAAAACCTTATACCTGTTCTGTTTGTAATTACAAAACGTTACACAAATATAATTTTGTTTCACATGTGAGGACTCATACAGGCGAAAAGCCTTATAGTTGTTCTGTATGTGAATACAGAGCAGCACATAAACGTACTTTAGTTAGACATGTGAGAACTCACACAGCCGAAAAGTCTTATAGATGTTCTGTTTGTGATTTCAAAACGACACAGAGAAGTCGTTTTGATATACATAGAAAAACTCATACGGGCGAAAAGCTTTACAGTTGTTCTGTTTGTGATTTCAAAGCAACATATAAAAGTCATTTAGTTATACATGTTAGAACTCATACAGGCGAAAAGCCTTATACCTGTTCTGTTTGTGATTTCAAAACGTCACACAAATGTAATTTGGTTTCACATGTGAGGACGCACACAGGCGGAAAGCCTTATAGTTGTTCTGTATGTGAATACAGAACAGCACATAAACGTAGTTTAGTTACACATGTGAGAACTCACACAGCCGAAAACCCTTATAACTGTTCTGTTTGTGATTTCAAAGCAACACAGAAAAGTCATTTAGTTATACATGTAAGAACTCATACAGGCGAAAAGCCTTATACCTGTTCTGTTTGTGATTACAAAACGTCACACAAGAGTCATTTAGTTACACATGTGAGGACTCATACAGGCGAAAAGCCTTATGGTTGTTCTGTATGTAATTACAGAACAGCATATAAACGTAGTTTAGTTACGCATGTGAGGGCCGGGCTTCATAGCTCAGTGATTAAGCATTCTGACTACTGAGCTAAGTGTCGAGAGTTCAATCCCCCCATTCCGTTGAGGTTTTTAAAAAAATTCAAAAATGCGGTTGAAAACTACAGAATGCCATCATATTTGGAAGTGGTGTAATGCCGTGGGTCTCATGTTACTACGATGTGTAGCATGTAAAAGATCCCTTACAAGGGTCGGCAAAATTCTAAGTAGGACTAAGGTACCTGGTACTCTGCATGCCTAGACCTTGTCCACAGGGTTGGCCAAAAAGAGCCTGTGAAGGCCTACTAGCGTGGCATTATTCTCCCCACAACAATTACTAACTACTAATACTACACATGTGAGAACTCATACTGAACAAACTCCGTACAGTTGTTCTATTTGTAAGTACAAAACAACAAAATATAATTTAGTTAGACATAAGGACTCATGCATGAGAAAAATCTTTAAATTTCTATTTGTTAAGCTTATATGGAAGCAAACACTGTACTGTTAGCTGAACTTCGCCTTGTCATCGTCTATAAAATTATTGTATTACTATTTTCATGTTTAATAAACACAATTTATAATTACTATATTCAAAGCAACACAGAAATGTGGGTTGATCAGTTACACTGAGTGTGTCCATGAATTAATGCAACAAAAGAAATAGGCTAATTAAAAAAA
Organism: Agriotes lineatus; assembly: GCA_940337035.1. NCBI lineage: Eukaryota > Metazoa > Arthropoda > Insecta > Coleoptera > Elateridae > Agriotes > Agriotes lineatus. The sequence continues at coordinate 22,238 of CALNHX010010625.1, forward strand.
ATGAATTCCAGCTTTATTTATTTATTTACTTCCTCTCAACAGGTATACAGGTATATTACAGAGAAGAAATGAACTTAAAACATGATATAATGAAGAAGTAATTAAAAATAATCAATCTATAAACAAAAGCATAACAATGAATTAAAATAACAAAGGTATTAACTAAACATTAATGTAATAAATAAGTAACTTAAAAAAAATAAACGAAACCAGTTCCAAACATAAAACTAACTTCTAAACAATTGGTTTAAATGGCCATCCCTGATAATTTTTGAACATGTTTTGTAATAGCATTTTAAATTAGATGAAAATAAATCAATGTGTTCATATATTGCGTTGGAGTGTCGGGCTAGTTTATACAAAGGCGAATGCATAAGACTATTAGTTCTTGAAAACGGCAGATAATAGCTATTTATGCAACAAGTGCTAAAAGTCGACTTTTATGCTCGAGACATGAAAATTATTGTTTGGCCACGCCCGTGCTGTCAAGGTGAGTTACGAAATGTAATTATTGATACTCCACATATGACTGTAATCATTACATAACGCTTTAATTCTTTCAAAAACGCTTTACCTGTAACGCAAGAAGCAACTAGAATAGCTTTACAACTTCACTTGCAGTTCGAAATTGTAGTTTTGAACCTCGCTTCACTTTTAGCACATGTGCTAAAAGTAAACAGCTGATTTCTTTAAACACGGTAAACTATAAAACGTCACTTTTAGTGAAACAAGCTAGCGCTAAAAGGCCTACTTTTAGTAGTGGTCGTAGATAAAATAATGAAATGTTTCTGCTGCCCGCTCTAGGCACACTAAAACTGAACATTTCAATTAAATGTAAATTGCCATCTATTTTCATATCGATGATCTTTTTGACAAAGGTTACCGATTTAATAAATCTTCGTTTTTTCTAGAGACAATATATTATACTGACTTAATAATGTGCTATAAGATGCTAATAAAGGATAAAATCCAGTTAATCTAAAGCTTAGTATTTTTAAAAACCGTTTTTGGATACTCTCTATTTCGGCAATATAGCAAGCATATGACGGTGTCCACGCTAAAGAAGCATATTCCATGATAGAACGAAAGTAGCAATTATAAAGATTTATTAAAGTAGTAGTGTTACGGAATCCTTAAGAGTTTCGCATTAAGAAGCCTAGCATTCTGCTAGCTTTATTTTTCATTGTGGAGATATGTTTTTGAAAACTCATTTTATTATCAAACAATATTCCTAGATCCACGGTCTCATACTTTCTATTTAGGTTTACACCGTTCATTAGATAGTTGAAAGTAAATGGCTGGAGTCTCCTAGTATAAGTTAAAACAAAACATTTGCTGATGTTTAGAGGCAATTCGTTTTCATATGTCCATTCCACTAATCTGCTCAAATGCTTTAATTCCTCACAATCATCTGATGTTTTAATTTGTTTCCAGAGTTTAAGGTTGTCTGCAAACATCAAGCACTCAGAGTTGATAATACATCTTGCCAAATCATTTATAAACATTAAAAATAGCAAGGGGCCTAAATTTGCACCTTGCGGCACACCAGAATTAACAACGTACTTTTTAGAGTTAGAATTACCAAACACTACATATTGATTCCTATTACTTAGATAAGACCTGAACAGTTGAATGAATTCTACAGCAAAACCAAACGTTTGCAATTTTTTTAATAACAAAGCATGAGATACTTTGTCAAACGCTTTTGCGAAATTGGTGTATATCACGTCAGTTTGAATATTGTCCTTTATCGCTTCTGATACGTTTTGAGTGAATAGTAATAAATTAGTTTCGGTAGATCTATTGGGCGTAAATCCATGTTGGTATGATGTTATCTTTGATTTTACATGTTCAAAAATTCTGGTGTGTAATATAATCTCAAATACTTTCGAACAGGAACAAATCAAAGAAACTGGGCTGTAGTTCTTAATATCTGATTTGTCACCTGTCTGATTTGTCACCTGTCTGATTTGTCACCTGTTTTGAATATAGGACACACTTTAGTTGTTTTCCATATATCAGGATAGGCGCATGTTTTTATTATTAAATTAAACACTATTAACAACGGATAAGTTCAACTATCCGAGCATGCCTTTATTATAAATGAAGGTATTTGATCTACGCCAATCGATCTCTTAGGCTTTAGCCTCTTAATAGCTGCATAAAGTTCTTCTAAAGATATTGTATCAATGCTTAATGTATCTAACCAACCCACTTGATCTTCCGATAATGGAAAATCTAGATTAGGTTGCGTCTTTGCATATACCGATCTAAAATTGTTTGAAAATGCTTCCGCCGATTCCGCTGATGTTTTTAACAAGTTTCCATTAAATTTTAGCATATGAATATTTAATGCGTTTTCTTCTTTCTTGTTTTTTAGAAAAGACCAAAAAACAGACGGATCACTATTTATATTTTGTTCAATGTTATTAATATAACTAAGATAAGCAATACTAATATCACGTTTGATTTCAGTTCTATATTTGATAAAGTTTAAGTGATAACTTTGCTGGCGAAACCTTTTCCATAACTTGTGATACCGAGATTTGATTTTTATCTTTTTGACTATATCTTTGTTAAACCATGGCGGATATCTCTTTTTTGCAGGCTTAAACTTAGGAACTGAGCTGTCTAATGCAGGGCTGTCCAACTTCAAGGGGCCCAAGGGCCACTGTAAAAAATTTGAAGGTTGTGAGGGCCGCATCATAAAATGTGTCGTATGCGACTTTGTGAGTGATTTGTAATAAAAAATATAAAACGTGTATATTTCAATACTAATTTTAATTTATTCAAGAAGCTTAGGTTACATTACAAAAAGCATTGAAACATAAAAGAGATATACAGGGTGTTCCCTGAGGTAACCGACGCAAACTTACACCGTATGTTCTAGAAGTGATTCTAAACAAAAAATCCATATTCACTTTAGGTTAATTCCTTTCCATTCTTAAGATACCGACAAAGGAAAAAAATTACATCAATTAATGTAAATTTACGTATAGAGATGTGACGTTTCACCCCCTTACTAAGGGCCTCAAAGATTTACCCCTCGGGTTAAGCTCAAATCGGAGAAATACATTCACTCAAATATATATTCGATTAGGTAAAACACCCGATAACTACCAAAACAAATATAATGTTTTTAGCTAGTTACAATGATTAATTAAAAATAACTCTGAGTTGCACATTATTTAAAATTAACATGTTCTTCTGGAACTGTATCTGGTTTCGTGGGTCGAGCTGCAACCCAATGCACCGGCGAGTATTGCGGGTCCCTATTGGTAGTCCGCCGGTACGCACGCCGACTCTTCGGGAAATGGGCTGAGTAGGTCTTTTGTTTCTGCAAACTTGACCTTTTCGATTTTCCAAGAAAGTTTAACAATCAAGGTAAAATCGAACTCTAGCGGTCTTGCTCTTGCGGAAAATTTGAACTTCTCAGGCTGACAGTACAACACGTCATATCCCTTGAAGCCTGGTCTGGTAAAGGTTGGAGCCTCCGTTAGACAGTTCAGCGTGTCAGACCGGAGGGCCCAGGTAGAAAAGGAGAGGACAGGATCAGGATTGGTGGACTCAAGGGGGAATTCGATCCGCGGGCCGCAAAAATATCCTGGCGGGCCGCATGTTGGACAGCCCTGGTCTAATGCAATATAAAATAATCGATAATATTTCTCCACCATCGCATTTACATCTTTATATACATTTGAACTGTTCCAGTTTGTATCCCTGAGATTCAAGTATAGTTGATGAAAGTTTGCTTTTTGGTAATTATACTGTTCACCAGCAAAGCCACCGCATAACGTGACTTCAGAATTAAAATAAATTTCAAGAGAAGGATGATGACCAGTTTGCTTAAGAAGCGGAGACTCACAGCCAGTTACTGTCATAGATAGGGATGCTAAAACGAGATCGAGAGTGCGACTGTTACTATTACGTACCGTGTTATATTGAGTCAGGCCGAAAAAATTAACAAAATTTACCATATCATTTTCCAGGACAGTAGATGCATTCGATAGGTCAGGATTCAGGTTCGGTAAATTAAAATCTCCAAGGAGGACCATTTGACCAGTGATAATCTGAAACTTATCGTATAGATTCTCAAAAAATACATTGTAATAGTGGCAAGGCGAAGAGGGGGGTATATAAACTGCACCTATAAATAATTTAGTATTCCCGTTATTTATTACTAACTATATATCTTCCATCTCAGTTTCCAAATCTGTTACACGTTCACAATAAATTTTGCATTTAATAGCAATAAGTATTCCCCCTCTTAACCTTGTCCCTGCAGCAAAATAATTCCTTTTCTAAAGATAGTATATCTGTTGTCTAAAAGTTTACTGTCTAAAATGTTAGAATTTAACCATGATTCCACAACTACAATCATATCATAATTTTCCGAGAGAACATTATTTAATAGTACATTTGTTTTGGTTCTAATTCCACCTGCGTTCTGATAGTATATACTTAGTTTAGTTGTATTAATGGACATCTTTAAAATCGTTTGTGGAATCTATAATATAATTTTCCTTAATGTGTGTCTGTGAGTCCGTGGCACGTTCCGGCTTCACAGATGTTTATATGTGTTTAGGTTTTGTTTTTCTTATCTTGGCGCTCGGCTCGGAGCTTATCGCGTATCCTATTTCACACGTGCGCGTAGCACGCCGTTTGCTTGTTTATCATAAATATTTTACTCCCCTCTTTAACTCGCATGAGTATTTTATCATTTTTTGTCCATAAAAACTTAATGTTATTGGTTTTTCTATATTCTCTTGCTTTGCTAAATAATTGTTTATTTTCTTTAGTTAAGGAATCATTAATAAAAATGGGTTTCTTTTATATCGACTGGGTTCTTATAGTTAAAGTTGTCTGAAATATGCCTTAGCCTTAAATCACGTTTCACCCGTTTTAACCACAAAAATTCTACCTTATCCATGTGTCTTACGAACTTTACAATTAATCCAGGTGGTTTGGAAGACTATTGCTTTCTGGAGCCAAGCTTGTGACATGCATCAATCATGCGTGAATCTATTTGAAAACCAACTGCATCCCCTACAGCTTGAACTAGTGTTACGGCATTTTCGTTGCGTGTTAGCGGAATTCCATGAATTTCGGCGCTATTTCTTCGTGTGTACTGTTCGAGATCATTAAGCTGAGATTTTAATTCTTTATTTTCTGTTTCCATTATGTAATTTTTGCTCTCCAATTCCTGAATCTTCTTTGATGACTCGTTAATGGCAATCTCTTGTTTTAGGCGAAGATTACATTCATCGATTTTTTCATGGCATGCGTCAATTGATTTTTCTGCATTACTCTGTGCTTGCCGTATTAATTTTAGTTCATTCAAAATATCACACAAAGTTGTTTCAATGCTTTTATCTGAACTAGACTTATCGGCGACACCTCTGATCTGCTGACCTGTCCCAGCTGTAGAATCCTCCACTGCTTCTTTGCAGTTTTGGCACTCAAGATAATCGTCATATTTGACGGCACTTATTATTACACGATCTACACACCGATCCATATGGCATTTTCGCTGTTTTGATATGATAAACGTAACAATTACAAATTACTTAGCACCGCCCGAGAATCGATGTGCTTGGCTTGAAACTTGAAATCAATGAGACCTTGGTGATAGATAAAGAACATTTTGTATTCAGGTAATGTACCTTTTCTCGTCTAAACACCGCAAAGTATCATTAAAAAAAGATTCAGAGTATAATATTATGCCCCTAAGCATAATGTTGGAGATATTTGAGTATTAATTAGTTCTTCTTCTTCATCATAAGCCTTGTTTACCGTTAGGTGTAAGGCGAGTGTAGTTTTACTCTTGCTTTCTGCATATTTCCCTCCATTTCTTTCTGTCTTATGTTTTTTGTTTTATTCCTTCCTATGCTATTCCTTTTTTCTTTGCTTCTTCTCTTATCCCATCATTCCATGTTTTCCTCGATCTTCCTTTTTTATTTTTTCCTTCTGTTTTATTCTATCTTCACTCATACGGCATATATGTCCAAACCATCTTAGTTGACCCTCTATCATTTTGTCATATATAGGTGTTATCTTGAGTTGTTGTCCATGTGTTTCTTTTCTTATTCTGTCTCTTCTTGTTTTGTTCTCAATTTTTCTCAAAAACCTCATATCTATAGCATTTATTCTTGATTTGTGCTTGTCCGTAACTGTCCATGCTTCGCTCCCATATAAGATTGCCGGTCTGACTACTGTTTTTACTACTTCCGTTTTTATGCGTTTAGGTATTTTTCTTTTGTCTAGAAAAGTTGTTTTCATTATGTTGAATACTCTTCCTATTTTTCCTATTCTTTCATTTATTTCTTTATCTAGCTTTCCATTCTGTTCGATTATTGATCCCAGGTTCTTGAAACTCATCACTTGTTCTATTTTGTGACCGTTTAAGTGTATATTGTGTATTTTTTCTTCGCTTGATATCATACTTTTTGTCTTGTCTGTGTTTATTTCCATATTAATCTTTTGCAGTTCCTGGTTCAGTATATCTAGGTTGTATTGTAGTTTTATTTCCGATTCAGCAAAGATGGCCATATCGTCTGCAAACATTAGTTCCGTCAGGTAGATTTCCTCCATTTTCCAGTTTCCTATTTTTACTTTCTTCATCCTTTTCTTTGCTTCCTTCACTACTGCGTCATTCACGATTGTAAATAGTAGTGGGCTGAGTACACATCCTTGTTTGACTCCCATTTCTGTTCTGAATTCCCTTGATTCTTCATTGTTTGTTCTTACTATATTTTTATTATTCTTATACATCGCTTTTAATACCTCTACTATTCCACTTCCTATCCCCCTTCCTTCTAAAGCTTTCCATATTTCGTCCCTTCTTATTTTGTCAAACGCCTTTTTCAAATCAATGTATCATACATGTATTTCCTTGTTTTTATTTATTATTTTTCCACTCACTGGTCTTAACATGAATAATAGGCCTTGGGGGCTCCTTCCTCCTCTAAATCCACATTGTTTGTCTTCTAACGTGTTTTCGATCTTGTCCCTTATTCTTTTCTCTATTATTCCTTACACCTAACGGTAAACAAGGCTTATGATGAAGAAGAAGAACTAATTAATACTCAAATATCTCCAACATTATGCTTAGGGGCATAATATTATACTCTGAATCTTTTTTTAATGATACTTTGCGGTGTTTAGACGAGAAAAGGTACATTACCTGAATACAAAATGTTCTTTATCTATCACCAAGGTCTCATTGATTTCAAGTTTCAAGCCAAGCACATCGATTCTCGGGCGGTGCTAAGTAATTTGTAATTGTTACGTTTATCATATCAAAACAGCGAAAATGCCATATGAATCGGTGTGTAGATCGTGTAATAATAAGTGCCGTCAAATATGACGATTATCTTGAGTGCCAAAACTGCAAAGAAGCAGTGGAGGATTCTACAGCTGGGACAGGTCAGCAGATCAGAGGTGTCGCCGATAAGTCTAGTTCAGATAAAAGCATTGAAACAACTTTGTGTGATATTTTGAATGAACTAAAATTAATACGGCAAGCACAGAGTAATGCAGAAAAATCAATTGACGCATGCCATGAAAAAATCGATGAATGTAATCTTCGCCTAAAACAAGAGATTGCCATTAACGAGTCATCAAAGAAGATTCAGGAATTGGAGAGCAAAAATTACATAATGGAAACAGAAAATAAAGAATTAAAATCTCAGCTTAATGATCTCGAACAGTACACACGAAGAAATAGCGCCGAAATTCATGGAATTCCGCTAACACGCAACGAAAATGCCGTAACACTAGTTCAAGCTGTAGGGGATGCAGTTGGTTTTCAAATAGATTCACGCATGATTGATGCATGTCACAAGCTTGGCTCCAGAAAGCAATAGTCTTCCAAACCACCTGGATTAATTGTAAAGTTCGTAAGACACATGGATAAGGTAGAATTTTTGTGGTTAAAACGGGTGAAACGTGATTTAAGGCTAAGGCATATTTCAGACAACTTTAACTATAAGAACCCAGTCGATATAAAAGAAACCCATTTTTATTAATGATTCCTTAATTAAAGAAAATAAACAATTATTTAGCAAAGCAAGAGAATATAGAAAAACCAATAACATTAAGTTTTTATGGACAAAAAATGATAAAATACTCATGCGAGTTAAAGAGGGGAGTAAAATATTTATGATAAACAAGCAAACGGCGTGCTACGCGCACGTGTGAAATAGGATACGCGATAAGCTCCGAGCCGAGCGCCAAGATAAGAAAAACAAAACCTAAACACATATAAACATCTGTGAAGCCGGAACGTGCCACGGACTCACAGACACACATTAAGGAAAATTATATTATAGATTCCACAAACGATTTTAAAGATGTCCATTAATACAACTAAACTAAGTATATACTATCAGAACGCAGGTGGAATTAGAACCAAAACAAATGTACTATTAAATAATGTTCTCTCGGAAAATTATGATATGATTGTAGTTGTGGAATCATGGTTAAATTCTAACATTTTAGACAGTAAACTTTTAGACAACAGATATACTATCTTTAGAAAAGGAATTATTTTGCTGCAGGGACAAGGTTAAGAGGGGGAATACTTATTGCTATTAAATGCAAAATTTATTGTGAACGTGTAACAGATTTGGAAACTGAGATGGAAGATATATAGTTAGTAATAAATAACGGGAATACTAAATTATTTATAGGTGCAGTTTATATACCCCCCTCTTCGCCTTGCCACTATTACAATGTATTTTTTGAGAATCTATACGATAAGTTTCAGATTATCACTGGTCAAATGGTCCTCCTTGGAGATTTTAATTTACCGAACCTGAATCCTGACCTATCGAATGCATCTACTGTCCTGGAAAATGATATGGTAAATTTTGTTAATTTTTTCGGCCTGACTCAATATAACACGGTACGTAATAGTAACAGTCGCACTCTCGATCTCGTTTTAGCATCCCTATCTATGACAGTAACTGGCTGTGAGTCTCCGCTTCTTAAGCAAACTGGTCATCATCCTTCTCTTGAAATTTATTTTAATTCTGAAGTCACGTTATGCGGTGGCTTTGCTGGTGAACAGTATAATTACCAAAAAGCAAACTTTCATCAACTATACTTGAATCTCAGGGATACAAACTGGAACAGTTCAAATGTATATAAAGATGTAAATGCGATGGTGGAGAAATATTATCGATTATTTTATATTGCATTAGACCAGGGCTGTCCAACATGCGGCCCGCCAGGATATTTTTGCGGCCCGCGGATCGAATTCCCCCTTGAGTCCACCAATCCTGATCCTGTCCTCTCCTTTTCTACCTGGGCCCTCCGGTCTGACACGCTGAACTGTCTAACGGAGGCTCCAACCTTTACCAGACCAGGCTTCAAGGGATATGACGTGTTGTACTGTCAGCCTGAGAAGTTCAAATTTTCCGCAAGAGCAAGACCGCTAGAGTTCGATTTTACCTTGATTGTTAAACTTTCTTGGAAAATCGAAAAGGTCAAGTTTGCAGAAACAAAAGACCTACTCAGCCCATTTCCCGAAGAGTCGGCGTGCGTACCGGCGGACTACCAATAGGGACCCGCAATACTCGCCGGTGCATTGGGTTGCAGCTCGACCCACGAAACCAGATACAGTTCCAGAAGAACATGTTAATTTTAAATAATGTGCAACTCAGAGTTATTTTTAATTAATCATTGTAAGTAGCTAAAAACATTATATTTGTTTTGGTAGTTATCGGGTGTTTTACCTAATCGAATATATATTTGAGTGAATGTATTTCTCCGATTTGAGCTTAACCCGAGGGGTAAATCTTTGAGGCCCTTAGTAAGGGGGTGAAACGTCACATCTCTATACGTAAATTGACATTAATTGATGTAATTTTTTTCCTTTGTCGGTATCTTAAGAATGGAAAGGAATTAACCTAAAGTGAATATGGATTTTTTGTTTAGAATCACTTCTAGAACATACGGTGTAAGTTTGTCGGTTACCTCAGGGAACACCCTGTATATCTCTTTTATGTTTCAATGCTTTTTGTAATGTAACCTAAGCTTCTTGAATAAATTAAAATTAGTATTGAAATATACACGTTTTATATTTATTACAAATCACTCACAAAGTCGCATACGACACATTTTATGATGCGGCCCTCACAACCTTCAAATTTTTTACAGTGGCCCTTGGGCCCCTTGAAGTTGGACAGCCCTGCATTAGACAGTTCAGTTCCTAAGTTTAAGCCTGCAAAAAAGAGATATCCGCCATGGTTTAACAAAGATATAGTCAAAAAGATAAAAATCAAATCTCGGTATCACAAGTTATGGAAAAGGTTTCGCCAGCAAAGTTATCACTTAAACTTTATCAAATATAGAACTGAAATCAAACGTGATATTAGTATTGCTTATCTTAGTTATATTAATAACATTGAATAAAATATAAATAGTGATCCGTCTGTTTTTTGGTCTTTTCTAAAATACAAGAAAGAAGAAAACGCATTAAATATTCATATGCTAAAATTTAATGGAAACTTGTTAAAAACATCAGCGGAATCGGCGGAAGCATTTCCAAAAAATTTTAGATCGGTATATGCAAAGACGCAACCTAATCTAGATTTTCCATTATCGGAAGATCAAGTGGGTTGGTTAGATACATTAAGCATTGATACAATATCTTTAGAAGAACTTTATGCAGCTATTAAGAGGCTAAAGCCTAAGAGATCGATTGGCGTAGATCAAATACCTTCATTTATAATAAAGGCATGCTCGGATAGTTGAACTTATCCGTTGTTAATAGTGTTTAATTTAATAATAAAAACATGCGCCTATCCTGATATATGGAAAACAACTAAAGTGTGTCCTATATTCAAAACAGGTGACAAATCAGACAGGTGACAAATCAGATATTAAGAACTACAGCCCAGTTTCTTTGATTTGTTCCTGTTCGAAAGTATTTATATAAAAGAGTTATACTTAAATCTACGAGGTGAAAGCAAATAAAATATTAAAAGAATAATATAATAGTTACTCAAGAGAAGTTGAAATATGGTTTAAATAGATACTAACAAGCATCAGAAGCAAGAATAATAAGAACTGGATGTAATTGAGTTAATATTAATACTACAATTTATAAGAAATTACGTTAATTGGAAAGTCACTGATTGCTGGAGTTCTTGTGGAATTGCTGAGGACGTAAGGACCAATTGACAGACATTAACGGAAGAACTACTGGATGTCGGAGAGTCTGTTGGCTGCTGACGGCGTGAATGGATGGAGTAAGAACTAAGGAAGGAGAAGATGAATTTACATTTATATGTGGAAGCATAGTTACCGTGAAGACGTTGGAAAAAGGGAAGTTGCAGGAGTAACAGAGGCGTAGGTGTAGAAAAGGAACCATTTCTACAAGCATCCTAAGGTTTTGCAAATTGGTGGCTGATTGTTCGTGGACAGTGCAATGTGGCTGAACTGTGTGGGAGTTCGAGTAGGAGATGTAAGGAAGAGTATCGCCTTAAGGTGATTTGGAGTTGTTAAGAGTGAAAAGAATCCAGGTGGGTTTATAATTAGTTATAATAAAACAATCTGAAATAAAAGACAATTAGAGAAGTATATTGAACTATAATTGAATACTTATCATATAATATTGAGTCACAAAGATTTGGAAAGGATTTATATTTGTCATATTTGATTGAAAGTGTAGTTGAGCACTGTTTGAAGTAAAAGGTGACAGCGCATGTCATTAATCAATTTAAATTCATAATCAAAAATAAAATAGCAACTAAGAAGCAACTAGATTAATGAAATACCCCTGATAAGAGGCTCAAAGCGATACCGGCATTATTATTAAAATATAATTTTAAAGTTTCAATTAAATAAATCAATTTATAAGAATATAATTTGAGCTGTCACTTAATAGCATAAGGGCTCCGCAATGTTGAGCCTATACATAGTAATATATTTCCCAATTTCTGTTCCAGGGATCTAGTGGCAATCAAAATTGGTCTTCTAGATGGCAACAGCAGTAGGAGCTTTGTTCTTAGTTCTGCCTACTTCCCTTACGATGCACAGGAACTGCTACCTACCCCAGAGTTTCAGGGACTGGTAAGTTACTGTAACACGAATAATTTACCTCTGCTGGTAGGGTGTGACGCTAATGCGCACCACATCTGCTGGAGCAGCACGGACATCAACCCACGAGGTAGAGGCCAAATGAAGTACCTCTACACTACGAAGTTGGAGGTACTAAACTGTAGTACTACACCTACCTTTGTCACCGACAGAAGGCAAGAAGTCATCGACATAACAGTGGGCACCGCTACGGTCGCTCCGTTTGTCAAAGATTGGCAGGTATCGACGGAACCCTCCCTTTCGGATCACCGTCATATCACTTTCAATCTAAATTTAAAGCGGCCGCCAGCGTCGAATATATTTAAAAATCCCAAAGCAACCAATTGGGAGGCCTATAAACAGGACTTCCGAAATAGGTTAGATTTGGTTAGAATCATTCCAAAAAATTCTGACGAGCTAGAAGACAGCGTTGATCTTGTACACCGCTCTATCATAGAGTCATACGAGACCAACTGTCCTGTTAAGCGATGCAGGGAAGGTAAAAGGACTCCATGGTGGAACCCTGAATTCCAGTCCCTCTGCAAAGAAACGCGCAGGCTCTTTAATAGAGCCAAACTTACAAACTCTCAACTAGACTGGGACAATTACAAACTCTCCTTACGGTTATACAAAAGCTGCATACGCAGAAGAAAAAGAGAAACCTGGCGGGCTTTCTGCGAAAGTATTGAAGGCCTACCAGAAGCAGTTAGAGTGCAAAATGTCTTTTCCAAAACTTCAGGTCCCAGGCTGGTTATGCTGAGGCTCTCATCAGGTACCTTTACTGATACCAGGGAGGAGGCTCTCAAGCATCTCATTGATGTTCACTTTCCCGGCTCCAGTCTAGTACAAGAAGCCCTACCTGAGAGACCCCCACGCATCGCGCATACTGCAATGGACTGGAGGACGGCTTCAAAAGTAGTGAGTCTAGATCGTTTGAAGTAGGCACTGTTCAGTGTTTACCTTTGAACTATATAAGAGCGCTGGTGCGGACGGAATTTTTCCGGCTCTACTGCAGCATGGATTGGAGGTGCTATTACGGCCCCTATATCACATTTTTCGTACTAGCCTGGCCCTAGGACACATTCCTGTGCCCTGGAGGACGGTTAAAGTAATTTTCCTACCCAAAGGGGGACATGCACTGCATGATACCGCAAAGGACTTCAATCCTGCTAAAATTGCAGGGGGCAAGGCTACGTTAGACAAAACTCCTCATCGGGAAAATGTCGCCTGCCAACACCTTTACTCTCCTGTCAATGAGCAGGAAAAACATTAGGATCGTGACTGGTTTACTAACAGGACACGGTCACCTACAAAAGCAGTTATTCACAATTGGAATCGTAAACGATGCCATCTGCAGGAAGTGGCAGTTGGAGAAAGAAACTTCAATCCATGTTCTATGTCAATGTGTAGCCCTCCTAACACAGACATAAACATTTTGGAGCCGCCTGGTGGAACCCCAGGCGATAAGGGACGTTCCTATGGGTAGGATTCTTTCCTTCGCGTTGGAAACCGGCCTCTTCGATCGAGATCCATAACAAATTAGGTGGGAGCACAATGGACCAACAGGTCTCAGTGCAGCTTACAACAAGCCCCACCAGAAGAAGACGCAGAAGAAACCACCCACCGATGGAGTCCGCGTTTAGTCTTTAACCAAATTCAATTAGAACAGCAGAGTATCGAATTATTCGGCCGATGCCAGGCTGGCGGTGTTTTCAGCCCGGGGAATCCCGGACATTTTCGCTGCGTTGCGTTAGGCTGATGCAATCCCCTAGCATCGCAGCTAGAGTTCAAATAAGTGGAAGCGAGATGCCCAAAGTGGAAATTTCCCTGCATGACGAAATCTCGCTGGAGACGCGTCTGTTAGCATCGCTTCAAGAAAGCCCAATTTACGCTTTCACACTGCAAGTATGGGTCGGTAACACAGAAACAAAGTAACATCACTTATCGTTTATAGGGGTGCGTCGTACCATCCGGGGTTTGTTTGTGAAACTACATGCTACACGTTTCGTTAAGTTAAGTGCCGTTAATCACGAGCTGACGCTGCTACAGCGAATTTTCGATGGAAACGCGTTATAGGCATGTCTACAGGGTGGATCTTTGTCGTCTGTCGTTTTGTTCCAGCCCAATTTCTTCTTGCGAAGCATATCATTGCAATAATTCCCGGCTAAGTTGGTCGGCCACCCCACTGTCGTCATCGCTACAACCCCTGTTGTCATTGTCACTCCAGAACATCCCCTGTTCGACAGCATCTTCAGGATACATCCCAGAATACGCAGAATATGTGTTCATATAAAGTGACAAGAACCAGTATTTTTGTCGTGTTGTGTATACTTGTCTGTAGAGGGCCAAAACAACTGAAAAAGAGACACTCAAAGGTAGGTGTAAACGTCGGTGCCGTGGGATGCCTCCTAGGGGTAACAACGCGATACAACGGCGATTGGATTTTAGCTTTTGGCCAATCGTCAGTTGAATCTAGATCTACATTTCCAAAAGTCGTGGCGCCCGACGATCTTTCTTTAAACAATTACCATCAACTACCCCTATCATGGTACCTCGCCTTGAACTGTGCTCTATCGTTAGAATCCCCCTCCCGATTGAGATTTATCTGGAGCCAAAAGGGCTGGAAGGGACACGCAGGGGCGAGCACTGCTACGAATATTCACTGGGGGTCTTAATGATCATTTTATACTGTAACAAGAGCTTGAAGAGAGAAGATTACAAAGTAAGTTTATTCAATTTCAATTAGAAATCGAACAATTATAAAAGGAAAGCAGTATTAAGAAAGATTTATCAGCTACTTACTAATATAAAAATTGAATCCGATTGAACAACTAATTAGATAAGTTAATATTGTAAACATATAGTATAATTAGTATAAAACTGATTTGAACGAAATTAAGTATTTGTCAAACATTATAAACAAAGGTGATAAACATATGATAAATGCAGATTAGTTTCAAATAAACAAAATTGTCTCATACTATGCATTCATTGTTTATGTCTTAATCATTACTAGCAGTAACCCAGATATATAACAGTCTTTATAACAATTGTTAGTACCATTGCATGCTCAAGCTGTGGACAGAAGATACGATTTAGAGCCCAATTTTAATTAAACCCTGAGAATAATATTTATATTAAATAAAATATAATAAAAGCTATTAGACCACAGCAATATCTATATAATTGCCAATATCCGTGGGATTACAGGAATCAGTACAAATAATCGATGAACTCTGTTGCAGAAGTTTTGACGAAGTGCTCGGCTCTGCCTGTACATCTGGGTCATCTAGTAGTGTTTTTGCGGTTAAAACGTGACCGAGATCTTCAGATATTTCCACTTTGATTTCCTTATTATAAAACGGTCCATTTCAAATTCTCTCTAAAACTTCACTTTCATTATGTGTAGGCGGTGGACAGTATGATATAATTATTTAAACTAAATTCTGAATAGAACGCTGTCAGAATTTAGTTGTGAATTGTGGAACTATGGACTTTATTACTTGGCGCTCTTATATTGTTACTAAGAAATGACTATTGATTAATTAACACTATTGTACTGAATCACTACTTGAGATACTTGACACTGATCACTCTTGACTAATCTTCACACTGGCTACTACTCACTAGGACTTTTTACACTTCAGTCTTAACACTTCGGCTTCTGATTGTAAATGAACTTCCTATTCGGCGAACGGCCCGTATTTATACCGCTATGTAGTACCGAATATTCTCGGTAAAAGAACGCGACTTTTCTCGAATATGTGCCAGACAGAATGACATATAAAATACGATGACGCGGGCTAACATGCTACCTATGCGTCAAGGGGGGGGGGTGCCCCCCGCGCCCCCGATATGATTGTATCTGCCACTGCTCCGGTAATTTATTTTATGCAAAAATACATTTCAGTGGGTGAAGTGAATCACGATTTATTTGTCTGATATTGAGTAATAGGCCTACCTAGTTGCCAAATTGTTCAATGTAGGATTATAAAGTTAATGATGAATAGTAGTGTAGCTAGGGGGATTCTGGGCCACATTTGCCCTTGAACTTTTTTCAAGGTCACGGGCCTAGCCGAGGTCAAGGTCACAGGCCTAGCCGGTGGGCGTGGCCTAGTCGGGTCATTGACCTCGGCCACTTCCGAGAATTTGTCAAGGTCGGTGGGCGGGGTCATTGGCCTAGTCGGGGTCATTGACCTCGGCCACTTCCGGGAATTTTTTGGTTTTAAAGTGTAGTTTTTGAAATTTTCCCACGCTCGAGCGTCTGAGTACGCAGACATGTCTATTCTTGCAGGATGTTATCAGTAAATCAGAAGCTATCAAAATTTT
>CALNHX010010626.1:0-38618 GCA_940337035.1 Agriotes lineatus
AAAAACGCGATTATCAGTAAAAATTGTGACTACCGACCGTCTGAGTCAACCTATAGAACAAATTGATTAGGAATTTTATATTTGTGGATTATCTGGCTGATAGTGCGTTCGTAAAACTCTGTGACGTCAGTATATTGCTGTAAAACGAGTCAATAACTTTATTGTTAGATCAATGACTAAAAGTTGCATGGCAATTGTTCAGGCATACACCTGGCCCATATTGGCTTCGTTTGTTCAATTGTATTACGCCCTCGTGCAGCATTGGTATGATAACCAAATTTAATTAGGCTTTAGCTACATTCTCATCATTTATTGATCTTAGACCTTTACCTACTTGATTAAATATTGGATTATTCAATTTACAATTTATTCGCCACATGCTTTACGACAACGCACAGTCTCATAGTATTACAAACTCACATAATTTGCATGGAAAGGTTATATTAGGTAGATTTTAAACTGGCCCTATGATTTTTGTATCTTCGGGCCACTCAAAATTCACCAGAACTACATAGCAATTCAGTTAAAATGGGAGAATAGCAGTATCCATTGATATAACCGTTTATCTAGAGCAAAAAAATATTCTGATTCAGAACAAGTTGGGCATGATAGTAAACTGTTTTGTGGGGCCTCAATGGGCGAGCGGTCCCGCCGCTCGCAGTCGAGGTCACAGTGGGAACTCGAGCGCTCGGTAGAGAGTTCGACTCCCGGTCGGGGCGCTTCAGTTCTCACTTAGTTTAAGGCATGATAGGTTAAGTGACGCCCGCATCCCCCTGATGTAATGCGAAAAGCGGTTCCAGGGGGGGAACGGTAGAAGAGCTTAGGGATTAAAAAAAAAAAAAAAAAAAAAGTAAACTGTTTTGTGCGCACTATATTTGAACTTTTTTTAATTTCCTTCCAGGTTATCTCGGTTAAGTTAAGGTTATCACTAACAATGAGGCAAATGAACTAATCTGCGCAAACACAAAAATCATACTGTACGTTGTAATTAATCAATCACACCGTAAATTACTTTGTATGAATACCTAACCATTAAGTGTTATGTTATGGATTTTGTAATCGTAAGTGTTGCATTTGGTTTTTATGTTTTATTGTACAATTGTACGTAGTTACAAATTGCTATTGTTTGCATTATTTTTAATTTCTCATTATCAAAGCAAAATTGATTATTATTATCTAATTTGCTATAGTACCGATTTGCACCTATTCAAAGCCGTATCAATTAAACATATTAAGCAACACTTCGTCTTCTATTGAGTTGAATTCGCCAAATGTATTAATAACTAAAGTACATTTTCCCCATTTATCAACTTTTCACGTTCTAACAAATTCCCTTCGCCCGGGGCTCTCATTCAATTCCGTTCATATTTACTCACTGAAAGCTTTTCATTCGTTATTCAGTTCATATCCATTCAAAGCACTAACTTCCTGTTTTTAAAGAGGTCGCTCCATTTTTGCTCCGTTTGTCATTTTCTAAGGACACTTTATTGTTTTAGCATAATTTCAAAGGCTTTCGACCTTCCTTCAGGGAGGTTTGTTTAATTTCAATATCTTTTTGAGAAGTCACTCAGTCCTGTGCTTTCAAGTCTTTGTAATTGAGTTTTGTAGAGTATTTTCAAGGCAAAAAGCATCCTTTTGCAAATGCATCGTTTATGTTTTATCACAAGCTGCGAATTCATTTTGCTCACTTATGAATTATTCTTGCTAGCGAAACCATTCTTGTCCTTTCAGTGTCGAGTTTTTAAATGATGGCGTGAACAGTAAGTTCTAATGTTCATATTCATGAGGCTCGCAATTTCTCTTACCTAAATATGCCTATTTTCACGCAAAATGTTTTCCACACACTTAAAAGTGCTTGCAGTTTTCTCAACACGCACTTGTCTTCTATACATTCGCCACATTTCAAAGACTTTTTGGTCATTCCACGACTGCAGCAAGCTTTTCCATAAACACCAAACATTTTCGTATGAATGCCTTGAAGGGAAAGCCTCTCAGCAGTTAAAATAATGGCCTTCTCATTGAAAACGTGTTTCAGTTGAACCAGCTTCGTTTTATAATCCAGAAAATGTGCGGAAATGGCAGTAGGACAATTTTGTCTTCTATTACAATGTTTTTTTTATCAGTAGTCGAAAATATAAGTGCGGTTGATTTTCCATGTAATCAACTACTAATGGTCATGTATAGTTCATAAAATGTCGTGATAAGATCTGCGTCTTGTAGTATAATTCAGTTTAATTTTATGAGTAATTAGAGAACGATTTTTATCACCATCTTTGTTATTCAGTTCATACTTATTTGAAGTACACACTTCCAAATGTTCTTTAAGGATACTATTAAGGTGCCTACACTTTCCTATTTTGATCGAAATTCAACGTCGCCGACCTTCTATGGTTTTCTTCAGTACTATTTATTAAATTACCATATTACGTTATCTACTATTGTCCTAATGGCATATTTATTTTTAAAAATCATACGTAAAAATAGCTTTCATTGCTTTTCTACTAAACTGAACAATAGTCGCAAGTAGTTCATAAAAATCCCCGATAACATCTGCGTTTTCTAGTATACTCCAGGTTGATCTTATTGCTTATTACGGACGATTGTTATCGTCATCTGGCGGTTTTCCAATTACTGTTCTAATCACCTGTGGGCTCTTTCATTATCTCCACCACCTATGTACTCTGTGTGCATTTTGTTGTCGTCATTATCGGTTGTGCTATAATTAGAACCAGATGGTGTTATTACAAAATCAGCTTCGCTGAAAAAAATGTTATGCAGGTCAACCTTTTGTACGGGTAATCATTCATGGTGGAAATAACGATAGATTGTTCCAATACCTCGGCATGAAAATTGGATAAAAATCCCTTTGGCGAGTTAATGACTTTTCACGGCAATTCCAAGGTAACGGGGTTGTCCTAATTCCTTTTTAAGTGGCAGTTGGAAAGCACACCGTTCATTGAGAAATCACCTCGATAGTGCCGATTCTAATGTAGGATGTGGAAAACCATGAAAAACTGTTTTATATTAATCGCAAATAACATTAATTATGGACGTATGCGTTATCTACCTAGTCATGACTTATAGAATTCTTTCATTTCCTTCATACCTACATCGATGCTTACAGGCATCTACAACGTTTGAAAATATTTAATGACACAAACACTGAACATAGGAATTTATGGATTTTCCAAAGCTATACTATTACTGTTACTTGTTAATCAATACACAATGTTGTATTGTCATATTGTCAAAAAATAATTCCAAGTTTTCTATAGTATGCTTTTAAATTTCTATTTTTTAATGATATGGTACTAATGGTATTAATGTTATTGCTTGAGCCAATTAAACAATAGGAAAGGCGCAAATTAAATTTGAAGAAATTATTGCTAGTTCATCCATGAGGTTCCGATTCGCATTTGTCTCAGTCCACTTCTTCAGCTGTGGAATTAATTCGGCTGGGAACTAATTGGCTTAGAGCTTCAAAATTATTCTACACCGATTTTATACAAGAAACCGGAATAATCTGAGGTGTTTTCCATCAGCGCGAGTAACTACCCGAAAAGCCCGCTTTCTAAAATTTCACTCCCACTTCGGAAAAGTTGTTTACTTTTAACCACTGAGGGCTATTGCCAGTCGAAGCCTCAAAATGCCAATTTGCGAAAATAAATGTGGGTCAGTAAACAATAACACGTTCCTACACACGATTATGTAATTTGCTTATTAGTATTGAACTACAAACACATTTATTATTTCACAAAATAAGTAGGAAATGCGTACCAAATCGTTCTAGGCAATCACGACACAGATAGTCCATGGCAATGAAGGTTTCATGATCAAAGGTGGCGCAATACATTCCGACTTGAGAAGAGGTACGCGTTGTGAACTTTCCTCATTGAGGCTTCTTGGGTCATTTTTACTGTCACTTTTGAGGCGAGGTCAGGAGAATACGAAAGAAACAGTTTGGTGATTGTTTACAAAACCACAGAAAATCAATTTTCCTTATTGCTGCTTCTTGACCTTAGCCAATTTTCTTGCACTTTCCGGCCACTGACCTTTAGAAAGTTCGCTAGGGTATTGTTGAGCAGGAAATTTTATTTAAACCGCACCGCTGCGTAAACACGGTATTTTGCGGTTCGAGTATTTATTCTTTTGGTTTCTATTGTTACGTAAGTTCCGAATTTTCATCTTCAGTATCTCCTTCCAGCAAGCCAGCTGTTCGTTGCATCTTGAATGACTTCCTGGACGCATTTTACTACAACTGATGAGCAATTGAGTAGTGCAGACTGGTTGAACAATAACATAATGAACAGGAAAAAGAAACTCACATGAACAGTGAATTAAAACGTGATCATATAAAGTTTTTCATCCGTTTGAAAAACATGGAATTTTTTAAAATTTATAAAAAAAAAGAACAATAGAAATGCGAACAATAAAAGATAACAGGAAAAACATAATAAGATAATCTCTAAAACCTTGTTGTGGCGTGATATAATTCTTTTTTTGGGTATTTCGCCACTCTGAAAAACAAAAGATATTAAATATGGAAACGTTCGATATTTAATATTTTAAATACTTCAGAGTAGCGAAATACCCAAACAATGAACATAAAACCACAATAAATGTAATATAATTCCATAATAAAACAGATGGGATTAGCACCCCCCCCCCCCCCGCCCCACGAACACATAAAATGAACTGAGTTGGAGAAAATTCTTAATTAGTTTTGCCAAACGAATAAAAAAATATCACGTGGATCTCTCTCTGTTCGTTCTATGATAACAGCTCTTCTTCTCATATCCTTTTGCTTTTCGGCGTCGAATTTAGGACTGTGTAATATTTAACCCATTTCTTCCATTCTTTTCCATTCCTTGCTAATAGTTTCATCTCATTTGCTGTGTTTCCCCTTACTCTTCCTAATTCTGCTGTCTGTGTCTATCTTCACCGGTTCTAAGCTCTTGTAATCTTGTCTAATCCCCTCATTCGCTCTTTGAAGATTTTCATTATTCTGTCCATAACTACAATTAACAGTAGTGGACTTTGTCTTCCTGATTTAGTCCTCTCTCCATTTTGAGCTCCTCTCTCTCCTGCTATTTGTACTTTTCCGTTTACTATTTTATATCTACTACTCGTAATATTTATTAGTTGAGTTGGTACATCCACTTCTTCTACACACTTCCAGATAGTTTTTCTAGCTACTATGTCAAACACCGCTCTTAGATGTATGAATGTTAAAAGTAACTCGCTATAAATATATTGTCACTAGTTTGTCCATTAGGTCTAAATGTAGCTTGATCATCATCCATTTTACATTCTAACACTTTTCTCAGTTTCTCTGCAGCTATTCGAGTGTATACCTTGAAACATACTGATGAAAGACATCGCTCTGTAATTATCGCAGTTCGTTTTCATTTACAGGGCGTAACAAAAATGACGGGCTGACTATAATACAGGCGCGGGTGCTATGACTAAAAATAAAGAAAAAAGTTTATATAAACATATGTCCTAAAATGGCTCGTTACTGAGTTACAGCTACTTGAAGTTTTTAAGTTTTTTATTCAAAAAGAACAGCAAACGAAGTCGTTTAATCGAAATCATAATAAATGTTCAAAATGACTTCTACGGGCAGCAACACACTGCTGAGTTGGTTGGATCATGGACTGCCTCACGCGCTCATAAATTCCTGGTGGGTTCCGAATTTGCTGGCATCCGCCTTCCACTCTCTATCCAGAATCATCAATGTCTTGAACTGGAGTAGAATACACCACAGATGTTAGATGTCCCCGTCGAGAGGACTGTGCAGGCCACGCTACAGCTCCACCACGACCAATCCATTTGTTAGGATATACTCTGTTTAAATATGTGCGTGCTGTCTGACTGAAGTGGGCCGGCGTACCGTCATGTAAGAACCACATGCGTCATCTACATTTAGTGAAACAGCTTCCAGCAAACCTGGTAAGTCATTTTTCAAAAAATACCGATACTTCTGGCCAGAAAGTCGTCCGGGTAATACAATAGGGCCAATCAAGAAGGCGTTTATAATTCCTACCCACATATTTAATGAAAATTGCTGTTGATGCCTGGACTGAATAATGGCATGATGGTTTTCTTCTTGCCACTGACGTAATTTGTGAAAATTGATGATACCATCTCTTGTAAAGCCAGCTTCATCATTAAAGAGCACAGATGGCAAAAAGGGAACATGGCGACGCATGTTACTAACAACCATGCACCTGTACTCTTTGTACGTGGTAGGGATTGGTTTTTAAAATCCGCCACACAGTCATACGATCGACACCTTCTGCTAATGTAATTCTTCCAGTTGTTCACTGCTGTAACTCATGAGTGAACCATTTTAACCATATAGACGTTTTTCCTTATTTTTATAATATAGTCAGTCCACAATTCTTGTTACATCGGCACAATAAAGTTGTTTTCCTAATCCTCCGGTATTCTCTAATATCTCTTGAGTCGTTGCAAATTCTCTATAACCATTCGTTTCTTTTCGCTCCCATCCATTTTCCCCTTCTGATTCTAAATTGTCGTTTCCACATGCTTTCCCGTTTTTATTTTTCTTACTGCTTCTTCAACTTCCTCTCTTGTTATGGTTTATATTTCTTCTTCCCATTGACCTTGATATATCTTTAGCTCTTCAGTACCTAGTTGTTGTGCAAAACTTCTGTAAATAGTATTATTTCCATATTTCTAGTATTTATCTGTCTTGACCTGACTATTTTTATCTTTTACTAGTCTGATTTCTTTTTATCGATATTCCCCATTCTTCTTATTCTAAACGCCCGTCTGTTTATCTTATACGTTTCGTTTATCTCTTTGCCAAACCCTCCCAGCATTTCTGTTTTGCTTTCTTTACTACTTCTTTTGCTCTGTTTCTTCTGTTTATATATTCTTTCCTATCTTGTTGTAATCAAGTCCGAATATATTTCTTCCGAGCTTTCTTCTTTTCTTTAAGCTCCTGTTTTACCTCATTGCTCCACCATTTTGTTCTTTTCCTTTGCTTGCCCACCCTTCTTATTCCACAGATTGCTTCCGCATTTCCGTACAATCTTTCCTTGAATATTTTCCATCTCTTTTCCAATGTCAATTCTTTTATTTTTGCTCTCAATTTGTGGAATTTCCTATCCGTCTCCTATCGATAGTCCTTTCTTCTGTCGTCTTTTAATCATTTACTGCCACCTTTATAACTTAGTTTCCTCCTCTACATTTTGCTTCTGTACTCTCCATATTGCTCTTACTAGTCTAATATTAGTAGCTAATTCTGCCTTTATCAGTATGATAATAGCAATAAAAAGAAATTGTAAATTGGATGCGATTTCTAATTTGCTTCTGAAAAAGCATCATTACATTGTTATTACAACAGCATGAATAATATATAAATTGGTAGTAACTTAAGAGTTCGGTAATCAATATACACGAAGTAATTTTAATAAATAGTTAATATAGGGTTCCACATAAAATGAAAAAAACCTATCAAGAAGAGTGCTCGCTGAAAGCATAATCATGTTAAAAAAGATAGTGAAGATAAAGTACTTATTAAAATTAAACTGATAAGTTTTTCTAATCGCAGTTTCCATGGCACCACTATAATAACAAACAAAAAATGCACGAAAAATCATTTTCTAACTATAAAACACTCCTGGTAAAAGACAACTTAACGAACAGGTAGTAAGTTCTTGGCGAGAAAGCCAATTAATAGTCGGAATCGGTATTAATAACTTTGATGGCCCACCAAGGACGCTTCGCAACTAAGCCCATTTCCGGAACAGATTCAAACTTTACTTAGTTTACGTGAATCCCTGCTTAATTTGCATACTTAATGCAAATTCGCCAAACGTTCGAAATATCCCCAGCAAGTCTCGCGAATTCGGAGATATCGAACCTGCAACCTTTAGCTCTGCAATGCGGGTTTGTACAACCTGGTGCCGCAAGGTGCTTTAGTGACTATTTACCGTTTTCAGAGCTAGGAAATTGAACAGAATTTACTTGAAACGGAATAACATACGATGCTTTAAAATAGCGGTTTGATTGACAAAACATTTTTATATAATTTTCAATACTAGATAAAATTATAATTGATATACATTAAACTGTTATTTCATGATTCTCATAACCGTAAATTATTTTTTGCATAGTGGAACAATTAACCAAATTTGACTGAAAAACTCTTAAAATTCGAAAAATCCCAGTGCAAGTATTAATTAATTTTTTTGTTTTTAGAAAATGTTTTCTCGATACATATACCAAATGTACACAAGTAGATTCGTCCCCTTTTCCATCGGTTTTTAAATAAAAATTAAATTTGAGAATAGTATAATACACAGTTACATTTTTTGAAGCACATAAAACAACTCAATAACAGTTTGGTTTCGTCTGAAATGAGGCTGCAATACTTTTCTTTGAAAATATAATCGAGAATGCTTTAACAACAGCAAAAAAGATATTTGGGCAGCTTTAGAGGCACGACAAAATGTTGGAAATTTGGAAAACTCAGGTTTCAGTTTTTCACAAACAGTGAAAGAATTGAAAGAAAAATTAGGTATAAGTACATACATTATACTAGGTAAAATAATAATACAATACAATATCTATTATCGATACTACTTCGGCACACTTTTGGCACTAACCGGTGTTATCAGTATGGTATGGCCGTTACCACATTATGTTATACACATGACTGCGCCATATGTGCGACGACTCCTTCTACAGAGAACTAGCAAATGAGTCCGAAGCTAATTATAGGTATTGAGAAGCCTATACGAAGAAAATAGATCTAAAATGTAGTCGACGATTTATCAACACCGTTAGGGGAGCGTGCAGATGGAGCAGAGAACGCAATTGCATCCACATCTTTGCATAATTAAAAAAAAAAATTTGGGACCGAGATTCGAACTCGCGACTTCCAGTTCGGTGGTTGCACCGTTTCACCATCCTAGCGCGTTTGTTAATTTCATTGAACTCTAAAAAAATTACAACTACTCGAAATTCTATTCAACTTTACTAAATTTAACCAACAGCAGACAGCACATATTTCATATTTTAAGAAAGTGTTTAATAACCCTCGCCTGACATTAATTCAAAACTGTAATATGCAAAAAAGCAAAGTAAAACAAATAAATTTAAAAACGCACTTGCGGTTGAAACTATAAGTATTTTATACAAGCGTTCAAATAACTTCTATCGGAATAAGTTAATTTTTTCTATCAAACCAGTTTTTTTATATATCGCATGGCTTGTGGTAACAACCCTTAATGATCAGAACATTTCGATTCGAGTGCTTGAACACAAATTGCAACTAATAAGCTATCATGGAAGCTAAAAAATATTTTTATTTACTTTTGATTTCAAGAATTCAACAACATGTACCTACATACAAGGTGAGTCAAAATTAGTTCATCAGGCTAAATCCCTAAAAAGAATTCTTTTGCAGACATTGTAAAAATAAAAACTACAGTTTATTTTTTAATTCAACCCTTATTGCACAAGGCAAAAGTTCCAGACGAACGTTACGTTAAATCAGAACTTGGATGGGAGTTCCACGGCTGCATCTCTCGGCGCCTCGTGGTACGGCTATCACGGAAAAAAGTTGGTCCCGGCGGTCATACAACATCATGACAGTCGTTAGTACGGTTGGAAGTCCTCATAACTGCACAGCGACGCCTATAATTGGCCTAACGGCTGTTGGCTGAGTGCGAATTAAATAAATAAATAAATGGCGAAAAAACACCTAGTTTTTACTAAATAGGCACAATTTACGTAGCTTATGCTTGGTGTGATACATGCTATTCGACATGTCTAGACATTGTCGAAAAAACAAACCAACATTTTGGTTTTGTACATTTATGTAGGTTTGCGAATCATCTAAAATTTAAATATGTATACAGGGTGGAGGGATTTTTCATTAGACACTCATTAATTTCGTCACTATCAAGCTGCAGTTTTTCGGATAATTCTTTTAGTAAAACGCAATTTTTAGTTTTTATTTTAATTGATAAATAAGTTCGTATGAGTAAAAAAGAAATGATCAAAAGTAAGCTTCACGGAAATGTTCAAAAACAAAATACTTATTTTAATATATAAGTATGAAACAAAATAAAAGAACTAAGTATATTACAAACAAAGTCGCATTTCACAGCCTACTTTTAACCATTTCATTAAAAAATAAGGAAAAACTCTAATAAACAACAGCAAGTAATCATCAAGTTCGATCTAATTTTCAATTTTACAAATGTCAAGTTCAAATAAATGCCCATGGGATAAAGGTGTCAGTGTGTTTTTATTTTATACGTAATAATTACAGTTCTTTTACCACCGCTAACATGTAATATCATTTAAAAAGGGATGTAGCATGCCCAATTAAATGTATGCATTTGGCCCTACTTCACCAGCAATGTGACAATATAATTAATATAACTGTGCACTAGCATGAATTGCTTTAAACGTGTGCATTTAAATGTTGTGCAAAACCACTAACTTAGGCAAAGCGATTCCTTCATAAAGTTGTAAAAAATAAGAGTGGATTATGTAACTCAAAATAAGACGACTTAACTCAAATTGTGTACATCCAAATCCCTTTCGTTCACAGTTGTTGGATGCTATTCCGTATAACACACCATACTGATAAGTTATGTAATCTTTGAGATAATATTGGTTATTATCGGTGGACTACTAGTGGATGAACCATGGTTGAAACCGATCAGACTGCGCCAAGTTCTTTTGGAAACCGATGTAATCGAGTTGTCTTGTATGCAGACAAACAATTGACTAAAAACTAATATTTACTTGCGGTAGCAATTCTTTCTCGGTTGTCAAACTTCCCAATTTGGAATAATGCAGAAATGTACTGCACTTCAGTGCTTTTTCATAGAATCAACCGTTGCATTCCGGAAAATGGTGGTAAAGTTGAGCATTAACTATAAATGGCGCAGTCACACAGATTTCATTTATCAAAAATGTCAATGCAACAATTAATTCTTTAAAAAACAACTCTGAAGCAGAATACTCGCATTTTGATTTAGGTAGGTATGTTGAGTTTACTCGTCTTATTTTGAACCGTAGAATATTCCCTTCAAATCTTGAAGCAACTGTGTGAATCACCCTGTATAATTAATCGAGCAAAACTATTACAAAAATTCCGAGCACGATCCCCTGCATTATTTGCTTTTTATTTTGCCACTAAATATTTGGACTGCTTACTGCCTAATATTGGCTCATAGTTTTAAAGCTCGGATATAACCGGTTACTACTTATGTGTGTGTAAAAAGCAATGTTCATATTTGCTTCATTACCATGTTAACTGTCACGGACTGCCACACTAAACTAGTTATGATAACATTTGTCGGACACAAGGTAAGGCAACGACAAATATTCAACATTACAATGATATCCATACGTCAAAGCAACTGTTTAGTCCATTATTTAAATAAATACAATACCTTAATTAATAAAATGCATTTAGGCCATTGTTAAGAAATTATAAAAAATACAGAATCATATATGAACCATGTAAATATGTAATACTTCAACGTGTAATTTATTTAAATCTATAGGAAATTTAGTTTCTCTTGTCATTCAGAACATAAAATATAAGTTTATAAGTCATCTAAGAAGTGACAAGTGTAATCTACCGAAGTTTGTAAAAAAAAGAACAACGTGCAGACCATTTTTACTTTTTTGGCCAAACCACTGCTGTTAAACTTAATGTCTGCCAGCTTTCAAAAGAACTTAAAGATATAAATGGACATGATAATTGTAAATTCTTGAAACATTTTCTAAACTGCTTGCAATGTTTAGTCTCATTGGTAAAACTGTTATGCATTGCAACTCCATGAAGTAATGGTTTCATAAAGCTAAATTCCATGGCATTATTCTAATAAATTGCATTTAGTGATCAACTGATCGTGAACAGCCTTGATATTTGTACAATACATGATATGATATGAACCATGCCTAAAATTATAAGCACAGAACAAAGCTTCATATCTAAAGATAATTTCCGTTTCCGCAATATACATACGACGTCAGAGAAGAGATCTATGAGACGAACTGTAGAACATAATTAATCAAAATGTTAAATCATTTGTAGATAAATACCCAAAAGTAGCACATCCCAGTGATAATATTCAATGCATAAGTGACCTTCAGTATCACATAAAACACACAAAACACCTAATTAATAATTAAATGGCACATAATTATCAATCAGCATTTAACAACACTGGGACTGAGACTGATAACGGTTACATGTTACAGACAAATTATGGATTAATTGAATTGATGTTTTGGTTGTAATAAACGGATTTAAATAAAACTGTAGATAAGCCCTACTTTGAATCGTTTTGCATAATACAGAACGATCACTCAACAAAATTTTATTACTAATAATAATCAGTGGAAAAATTAGTGCCAACGAACATCAAATTACATGTCAGATTAAGGCGAGAATTGCCAGAATGGTTTTCTAATTACAAGCCATTTACAGCTCAAGCTTAGCTATTACTCCCAAGAAAGATAGAATAACTGTATAGTACCTACGGTATTTATGAACGGCAATAAAATGTTTATAGCATCCAGCGAATCTGACTGTGCAAAATAACAGGATTATTACAATTTTAACCTATATTGTAGCTAGTACATTAGGTCCAGCAGGAATCGAACGCACTTTGTCTTCTTAACCCGATGCCTCGACTACTGGACTAATTGTATTTGGAACGAAAAAATAAAAGATACAGATTAATAAATGACTAACACAGAGGCTTGGAAAAAGGATAGTCAACTAACAATACTAACATGCCATGGATGAGTAATTCTTATCAAACAAATCCATCCCCACATCACCTTATCTTGCTTGCATCAACATCCTTCACAACGGCTCTTGTAAAACATGTAGATTAAGAAAAAGCGTCAAAAATAAAGCAAAAAAGATTAAAATTCTTAAGATGTGCCATAACGATTGCTGACATGATACAGAGAAATAAACGAGTCAAATTACAACGGCTATCTAATTCATTTTGATCAGTAAGCAAAATCGATTCATACTGCAATTTGTGATCATAGAAACGATAAAGTGACATGTTTTTATCAAAAATAGGTAAATTCCTTATTAGACACTTTTGTAGCAGTATGACACATGTAGGTTTTACATACTTTGGCAAATAATGCAACCTTCATTCGACACCGGCCATTCAGTTTACTTAATAGTGGAGAACATTAAAATATAAAATGAAAGCATTTTCAATTCAAGGATGAACGTTCTTATCTAATAGAACTCGAGTACTTCAATTTTGGTGTTGCAGTTATGTTCAAAAGAACATTCAGTCAATTTAATTATCAAGTACAAGCAAACGGTGTTGAAAACATTTCTCACTGACCAGTCACGTTGTTATTGCAGTGTATAGTGAAACAAAAAGTCCATCGTGTCAAATGAGGGCCATCTGTAGTGCACCCATACATATTTATATAAAATAGTTATCTGTACAACTTGTGATGAGAACTATAAAGTAAAAGTTAAACTAAAAAGTAATAAAATTTTAAAAATCGCCAATGAAGAGACCCTGCTTATAATATCTTAAATATTATCAGCTACGTCCTTAATGGTAAATTAGTTGAGAACATTGACGCAGCTCCTAATCTTATTGCACAATTTGGAAACGCTCCTTGTACATCTGTAGACGTTAAAAAATCGTTTTCAATATTATATAAGTACATGCTTTCAGACAGAAGTCATAATTTTCTTCTTCAAAATTTTTACAAGATCACGAATGTAGGTATGTACTCGTAAAATTTTTTAAGACAATGACTAATTTAAATTTTTTTTTGTATTGCCTATGCTTTTTATTGAAATAAATGCTTAATTCATTATGAGTATTATGAAAATGACTAAAAAACGTTAAATACTTGGTTAAATACGTATTCTCCCTTTGTAAAATTTTATTATGGGTGTATCATTAATCGACCATTAAAACGTTCTTAAATTCTGCAGAAAATAAATGAAATTAATATGCACACGCATATTTCTAAAATTTTCTGCATGTTTTTTGTATATTTTACCAAATATGGTGCATATATATGCGTATATTTTGATAAAAAGTGGGCTGAATATATTCCGTTCTCTATACATTAGCCATACATGTTTATTATTTTAGTTGATTCAATGACCTTAACTGTTATGTGTATAATTCAAACCTGTCATATGTATGATCAAATTTTAATATCAAAAGCAATAATATAAAGTGATTATAAAACTAGTTAAATGTGCAATTTGCCAAATAGTTATACTATTTTCTAAGCAAGAAATAATGCTAGCTCTTGAAACTAAACTTAATTTAGACATGATTGACATTGACGTTTTGAAATTATTTTAAATTTATCCACATCTCAGATTCACTCGGCTAAAAAAAGTTTCTATATAATGTGATTTAATTTTTTTAACATGAGCGGTGGTCAAAAGCAAAATCTGTGCTTTTTAGCATAGTCCATATATAATTCAGTCATATGTCAATTTGACAGCATTCAAGCTTGTATTTAACGAATTTAGGCAAGCATCTCTGATTAGTAACGAACGGAGTACTTATGTGCAGCCCATTATTACCAAAATATGCGCATATATATGCACTCTAATTTGTCAAATATGCTAAAAATATGTAATTTTTTTTAAAATATGCATGTGCGTTTGCCATCTCATTTACTTTATGCATAACTCATTTTTATAAATTAATGATTGATATGATAAACCTACAAAAAATATAAAAAACTGAAAATACGTATTTGCGCCAGATTTTTATTAATCTGAGAGCTAAAATTAAGTTTGATATTAAAGTAGCTTACCCGAGAGCTTACCGTAATTATGTAACAAGTATTGAAAGCAATCTAGCCGAAGATTCTAAAACCTAGTCTTTTCTAAAGACAACAAAAAGACAAAAATGTTTGGCTCACATATGGTTAATAATAGTAGGTAATACGCTTACTACTAATGTAGATATTGTAAATGTATTCTCTCAACATTTTGAATCGGTATTTTTTCCAAATCTGTCTAATTATGATACTGTCTTCTCTCATAAAGGCATTGAAACCAAAACGTTCGGTGTGTCCGGATGGAATACCTGCATATATATTTAAGGCATGTTCCGAGTTATTCGTACGGCCTTGATCCATTATTTTCAATTTAATTTACAAAAAATAAAAATAACCAGTTTCCAAATTTCTGGAAGTTCACAAAGGTCTGTCCGGGTCTGTCATGTATTTAAAGATGGTAACAAAAGACTGTGCAAACTATAGACAAGTAAGTAGTTTTGTTTTCTGTACCGTGTAGATCTTTGTAATTTACAAATATCTTTGAGGTTTGGGCCCATGCAAAAATGTAAATGTCTCCTTTTCAACATGGATTTGTTCCCGGTAGATCAACGACAACTAATCTTTTGTCTTTCACACAAACTGCTACAGCGGCTATGAATAGCGGTGGACGTTGACTTTTCAAAGCGTTTGACAGAGTCCATCACGATACCTTATTAAATAACTTGCATCTTTTTTCGATATTGGACAGTTTTTTAAAGTTAATTACATCCTATCTGAGTGGCCGACAGCAATACGTTGTATACTATGGTTGCTCGTCGGTAAAATATGCTACATCGGGCGTCCCGCAAGGATCTAATTTAAGTCCACTTCTTTTTTTTTTTTAATTTGGTTTAAATATTTGCCAGAATACGTAAAGCACTCCGAATGTAAAATTTTTGCAGATGATGTAAAAGTTTATAGGCCTATCACTTCTCTACACGATTTATCAAAAGTGTAAGAAGATTTAGACAACGTTGTTGATTGGTCGGAAAGGAATCATTTAGCCCTAAATGTTGCATAGTGTTTCTGTGTATGATACACTCAAAGTTTCTTTCCTCTACGTTTTTATTATGATATTAAAGGTAGTGATGTAATTAGGAAGAATAAAGTACAAGATTTGAAAATTAATTTTTTTCGTCGAATACGAAGTTGCATTAAAAAAGCATATAAATCCCTGGGATTCATACTGCGCAACTGCGCTGATTTTAATAATTCTCGATCCTTTATTTATATAATTCATATGTGAGACCATCATTAGAATATGGAGCTATTATTTGGTCTCCATACTGTAATGTGTACCAAAATTAATTGAAAAGGTGCAAAATAAGTTTCTGAAATTTATGTACTAGAAAAAGCATTAAATATATCCACACATGAGATCTTACAAACTTTTGCTCGATGAATTTAAATTTGGTAGTCTAGAAATTAGAAGTCACATTGGCTGCGCCTTATTTGTATATAAGTTGGTTAATGATAAAGTAGATGCTCCACAAATACTAGAAAATATACTACTAGCTGTATCTTTCTCTGAAAATAGGCGTCAATGTACCTTTGTCATTTCTATGACGTGTACAAACTATATGCATTTCATTCGATCCTGAACAGAATGCTGCGAATTGTAACCCGCTGCCATATCATCAATGATTATCAAAAGTTTTTCAAAACTCAGGTTATGTAGTCACTAAATTGTTAACTTAAGTAAATGTTGTATATAAGTATTTGTTTCTGAATTATTTTATTATTATTTCTGTTAGTTTACATTCTGGCTTTAATGACAAAACTTTCGGTTGACCTGTTGCCGGTGTATATTTTTTATTTGTTCAGTATGATCAGTATTTCTGCTTTTACAACTGCCTACTGAATCGTTACATATGATTTTACGTTTGCTAGTTACTTTATATGATTTATTTAGTGGCGATTATTATTTATATGCATATATTTACATTTGTTATATTATATTTGTGATTGGATTTTTCTCACCATCTGCTATATTACACTTTTTTATTTCAACCTGTTATTGGACTTTGTTAGTTGAATAAATAAATAAATTTTTTCTTTTACTCATTTTAATAATTCTGACAATAATTTACATCATAGTTCAGTAACTATTTCATCAAAAACATAGGCACTACAAACAAAATTCAAAAATTGATCATCGATATAAAAACATTTTACAACTGAATGCGTTAAAAAATTTCCAAGAAGAAACTTCTTAATTAATGCCAATGATCCACAATAAGTCATTCACTCCATTAAAATTCCTGTTCTTGGAAAATTTTCGAGATTTAAATATCTGTCATTTTCAATTGGAATACTAGAATCCGTAAATTGTGGCTTTGCATACATTGCCAGGAAGGTGCTTACATAATCCGTGTCGAAAGCAAAAATTGTTGTAGGTTATTCAAACTTATAGACATATTTTGGTCACTTTTTCTAAGAAAATAGTGATTTACTTGTTTCCTTCGAAGATTTTCAGCAAATACCACTTCTACCCTATTTTTTACATTCCGAATATTCGAAAGCAAGCCTTGGCAATTTTCGCCAAAAAATATAGATTTATAGTAGGTATAAGATGTCGGCAATTGCTAAAATATGCAAGAAATGTTTAAATATGCAAAATATTAATTAATTAATTAATGTCAGTTAACTGGAAAAGTTTCAATGCGTGCGTATTTTTAATCATATCCTAAAATATACGTAAATTATAGAATATGCAATTTGCATAAATCCGTTCTCTACTGATTATGATTAAAAAATGGTAGCAGCTGACTATATTGTTCATGGCAAATGTGTGCTAATTCACTAATACTTGTATTTTTGACTGAATTAGGTACTCTCTACAGGGTTATTCAATTTCAATGCTCACATTGGGATTTTAAAATCGGGAAAAGATACAAGATCGGTTAAATTGGGAGCAAAGTTGGAGATTCTAATGCTGAATAAAATTTAAAAAAAAAAAATAATTGAGTCTAACCACTTTCGTTTTTCAGTTATGTCTAAAAAAGTAAAATTTGATTTTTTGTTTGTTTATTATACGAGTACGTTGATTATTGGGTATCATTAAGACAGTTTTTATATAAGAGTTTAAATCGGATCTTATATTGTCATTTATTTTTATAATTTTTGAGATATTGATACTAACTTTCTTAATTTAAATACACATCAATGATGGCTATGAATCTATGGCACCATCACGAAGGGTTTCCTTTCCAGTCCAAAATATGAAGTAATGGAGCTCGAACAATCCAAATTTTTTAAAAATTGCATCCACAAAAAATTGGAGTGTGGGCAGCTGTGAGTAAAAGAAGGATTATCGGGCCAATATTTTTTTAAGGTAAGCAGTCTTACCTAACTATTGATAATTATGTGCATGTATTTGACCTTTTAGGAGTTCTAAACGCTGAGAGATATAGGTTAGAAACCTTTATCCGTTCATGTTACATGATGACAAACTAGTGGAAAAGTATTTTCAACAAGATGGGACACGAATCCACACTACCCGAGTAAACCTAAACTTCTTAGCAGATTTTTTAATAATCGTGTAATAAGTTTAAATACACCAGTGCTATTTTCACCTCGGTCTTGTACTCGTAGCTCCCTGTGACTTCCTGTTTGCAACTCCTGTTGTCGATATAGAAGATCTTAAGGATTAGAAATAAAATCGAAGAAATCAATAATACACAGAGAGTACCGGACAATGTTATTAATTTTTTTCACAAACGAATCAGAATATGCATAGATAAGGTGGTGGTCCCATATCCCATCTTGTTTAGTTAAAGTTTATTTATTTAGTATTTATCTTATAGTTGTGTCAATTTTTATTTGCTATTTAAATATAAAATTACATTTATTATTCATAAACTCATCTGTTTAAATTAAAGTGTAAATTTAATTCCTCAGAAGCTCTATGATAATAAGCTGCTGCGTTGGTGGAAAAAAGTAAGTAAGGGATGTCTCAAATTTTTTTTAAAGATAAGTACATACATTTACATTTGTAAAGTAACCTATGAAATATACCATTGTATTTCGTTCAGTATGTACAGTTGAGATAACACGGTGATTTTGTAGAATAATTTCGTTATACAAGCGATTTTTTATTTCCTTAACTTTTTGCCATCAGTTTAGTTACAAAAGATTATGCTAGTAGTTCTAATGTTTCAACTTTAGTCTGCGTTAGTCAAACACTTCAGTCTCCTTTTTTCCTGGACTGTTCTGATGAAGTTGCTTTTAATCACTGATTTTATTGTCTTTGCCAACCCTTTTGAATTTTTAATTTGAACGCGCCTTATAACATTTTGCTACATTTAATATAAACACATAGGTAGTACCTATACATGTATACATGTCACAGTCACAATCAGAAATAAAGTAAACTTCCATGATTTCGGAGGCTTTCAACAGGTTGCCACCTAATTACAGAACAGTAACACATAAGAGTTACATATTTAGAAAATTTTTGTAAGTGAAATTTATAAATTAAGGGAAACCATGTATTACCTACACAAAGAAAAAAACAGTGTAGTGATCTGACATCAATGTTTTCTTCAGAGAGGTGACACTACTTCTGGCAGAGACTGTACATTTTCTAATTTATATCATAAGATGCCTTTTTAATTCTGTTGAGTTATACCTAATAGTTTAAAATAATTATGAGGTCGTTTACAAGAACGTTTCTGTGATGTATTCTTTTCCTAAAATAGAACTTTACTGTATAGTACAGCGGGAAGGCTAGATTGGTAAGGTACCTAGCCTATTTTTATCGAACGCCTACAGTTTTAGGTGTAATTCTCCAAAATTGCCTTTTAAAGCGTATCTAGGTCACGGCTTAACTAAAGTAAATTTTTCTAGTTCATCGAAAGGAATTTACGCGCGTATTTCAACAACTGCCAAAGCGATGTTAAGTGAGTATCACGCTTATTAGAGTACATTTACACAATCACATGTTCGTTGGGGTGGAGTCACGGTTACTTAATAGGTTACGTTCAACTACTTACGGGATCCGAAGAAGCAGCCAGCACGCGGTCACACAAAACGGGCCAAATCCTCCCAGTACAACAAACTACCAACAAGTTCATACATAAAAGGGCCCAAAGCCGATCGGAATGGAGGTGTGCTACCTCCAAAAACTAGGAAACCGGAAGTTACCGGGCGGCTTGGCGAAAACGATCCAGGCGGCTACCGCAGGGCGAAACACGGCCAACTTGATTGATAATATCACTGATTTGAACACATCGTGTACATGAGAGGCGTGTCGGCCGGTGTTTGCTGAAACGGTCACAACGTTCAACTTGCTCTTAAACCCAGCACCGGCTGTCTGCGACTAGCGGTTATTTATATATAGCCTCCAGAAAGCGGGTATCGGCGGGATGGGCCGAATGCAACCGCTCAATGAATTAAAGCCGGTTTTACACGTGGTTAATGCCGCTGCTGTGCGCTAGGGGCGGGCCGGCCAGGCTGGTACAGAAGGACACGAGGCCGTAGACTGGCGAATATCTGCAATTACGGTTGGTAGATTGGCTAACTTAAAGTCGCTTCCACATTAATAAATATAGTATAATCAAAGAGCATATAATTATATGCTCTTTGGTATAATCAAAAATTATTTTCATCTAGTATGGCTATGGAATATTTCCTAATTTATGAATGCAACTATAACTTACTTAAATAATATCAAATGTCAAGTTTGACATTTAATATAAATGTAGTTGCATTCATAAATTAGGAACTATTCCATAGCCATACTAGATGAATAGTATATTACTTTACAAGGGATGTAGGTAAAGGGGGGTTTCCACTCATGCATTTCCATGCAGCAACTTTTGATGCAGCATCACCAACAAAATGCAGCAATTTTTAATGCATGGCATTAAAAAATGCATGACCATTTACATTTATGCAGCTTTGTGCTTTTAGTGATTAAATGTATATAGGGAATTTCACTTCTGACAACCCCAAGTTATTTAACCAACAATATAACTTAAACTAACCTATGATTTAACCTCAACTTGTGCTGTGGTTTGTGTCAAAAATCTGAATTCTGAATTATTATTGTTTTAAAATGGATCCAGAAGAAGCACTTCTCCTTATAACAATTAGTGCAGCCACATTACTGGTGCCCACCACAAGAAGGTGGTGGATTAGGCCGTGGTTACGCAATAGAAGTAGAGGCAATTTACATCTAGTACATAACGAACTTATTTAGCAGGATGTAGAAAGTTTCTCAAACTTCTTACGTATGGATGAAGCCACTTTTAATACGTTATTGCAAATGGTTAGGCTAAAATACTGAGCGCCAACACAAAATTAACAGTTGGTAACGTAAAATTTACTGGAAATTCTCCAGAAATGCACGCCAGAAATGCAAGAAAATAGAACCAGTTCTAATTCCTTGCATCACGAAACTTGCATTTTTTGATGCTGCATTTCCGAAAAAAATGCATAGTGTAAATCGAAAGTTGCATGCATTTTGATGCTGCATCAAAAGTTGCTGCATGGAAATGCATGAGTGGAAACCCCCCTTAAGATTTACACTACCAAGGATCGTTTGATGCCTGAGTGAGCAAAGCGAACGAGGGTAGCAAGGTGCGAGGTAGTGTAAATCTTCCTACATCCTGTGTAAAGTACATCATTTTTTTCACTACTTATACCTATTTCATTATATGAAGTAAATGGTATTATCTAGCGTTAAAAATTATGACAGCCTTATAGCGCTGTGGCGTTTTGTTTGACAGTAATAGACGCACAGTGAAACATTCTCAGAATAAATGCGTGAATACGATTGCGAGTGCTGTTTTGTGAATTTTGTGATTGTATTCTGATTAAAAATGGTTTTCTTCGTGTTAACTAAGTGGCAGACATGGCATCTTATCAATTGTAATACATGCGGGATGTAAGTAATTCACTTCTCTAGGGAAATAAGTACATTGTCATGGCAACTGTAACAATTTTTGTAAATGTTTCCTACATCCCTGAAATCTGACAGTGTAAGGATCACTTACAAAGAATGTAGTGAAAAAAATTATTTTTGATCATACTTTAATGCTCGCGTTGTATTTGACGCAAATATGATCGGATGCCTTGAAATTAACGTAGATGTGGACGCTTCACCCAACACAAACGCACACAAATATTGTTGTGGTGATGCACGCTATCCATCGCCAGTCGATTTTTACTTGAACTTACTTCAAAGAGATTTGCTGCTCAGGTTGTACTGATTTAGATGTATGTTGGTATATTATGTTTGTGCGTTGTTTTAATTTAAAATTTTAATTTATTTTTAGGAATAAACTTTTAAAAGGAAATTACTGATTAACCATGCCTTGTTGCTCATTATTATTAAAAAATATATATATATTGCTATGGTACATAGAGAGAGAAAATAATTTAAATATATCGAAAATTAAGTGCAAAGAATGGAATAGTATTCGTATAGTAATCATTGAAAAAGGCTAGGAAATATTATAATGCAAACAACTTAATGTTGCAGGATAATGAATCAAAGTCCTAATATAAAATGTCTAGAGTGTGGCATTCAATTTAAATAATGGTAGTCAAGAGATAGAAAATTATGTTTTAAGGGGATTATAAAATAAACAAACTTGAAAACTGAAATGTGAGGTATTTTTCGACTAATAAACTTTAATATACTCTAGTCCTATTTATCTAAGAACTATTTTGGCATGATAAATGGACTATACATGGGATTTACGTGGTACTGAAGTGAAAATATAACTCGACAATGTAAATGAATTTTGCATGGTGTAGCTACAGGAGTGCAAGTAAATACAAAGATAAAATATAGCAAGAATGGAGGATCAAGATTATTAATTGGAACTATATAATAAAACATCAGTAAGAGTAACGATTTCGATATAATTGATTGGAATTTTAATACAAAGGATTGACGATTGGACGTTCTTTTGGGAGTGTTGACACTGCTTGGAGTTTCTCTGTGCTGTGCCGGAGGGTGTTTGGACTTGATGGAGAACTGTCATCTTCCAGCTTAGGACGAGGTTGCTGTTTGGAGTTTTGTCACAACAGACTGGGTCCCATTGAACGGAGATCAACTTCCTGACGACTGAGGGAACATACATGAGGATTTGGATTGTTAAACAACGAGATTATTTTGAGGATACTCACAGCTGGACAGTTTGAGTCGACAACGTGATGGATGCAGCGAGTTTACAAGTGAGGTGATTAGTGTTTATTTACAGATAGAACTGAAGGAAACAGGCTGATTCAAGCTACTTGGAAGTTTGAGCGTTGCAGGTTAGTTAATAATAAATACATGCTAATGTTATCTGTAACAAAGAACATTTAAAATTGGTTCATTAAGACAAAGAAAGTCATACTTACGAATTGATTTATGAATTTTATATAATTTGTAAAGGATCTTGATTAGTTATCTGCACAAGCAATTGCAAATGACATAAATGTCAAATTTATTGAAGTTTTAACATAATTCAAATTACAATTAGATTACTTGATATTTCAGAACCTACCCCTGAGTTGAGATACATGCTATTCCTTTTTATTAAGGTTAAAACCATTATTATTAAACGAACATAAGTCTATAATCATAGCAATATATATGGCTACGAACAAAGTTAATTTAAACCCTAGATGCACTTATTGTTCTTTTTAAAGTTAATAACCTAGAAACCTATCTTATTGTAGATATTTTCTCTTATATATTTCTTTACTCGACTAGCTCAATATGCAGGGTAACTGTTGCATGAAACTTGATAGTACACTGCAGACTATTACAATGTACTTCAACAAAACAATTAAACAAGATATAATTAAGCAGATAATATCCAAATTTTCTTAATGGTCTCAAACCAATTTTCATTTTAAATATAAATTTTTACGAATTTAGAAATTTTATAGGCCTATTTATCTCTTGGATTATTATTGTTTGTCGCTCAGTACTGAGAATTCATTTAAAGACGAACTCACTTTGCGTTTTCACTTTTGTTGTAAAGAGTCTGCAAATGCTCGCTGCTAGAAATTGCCTCTGGGACTGCTGTTGGTTCTGTGGCTTCTGTGGTGATATCTTCAAAGTCGCATGGAAGTTCTTTTATGCAGACAACGTACACTAGTAACCACTTTTAACTATGTTTATCGTGGATTATACTCGAAATTCATTAATTTTACTTTGATTTCTGGAAGAACGTTTTTACTAGCCGTCAAATTAATTAAATTTTTCCATTCGCCAGCTTATATTTCTTAAAACAAAAAACAATTGGTTATTCCACTGTCCTGGCACTTTTACAGAATGGGCATTTATTAATTACCAGCTTAAATCAATTTAGTTAAAATGCTGACAGAAGTCATTTTTTTAGGTTAGCAATATTTATCTATCATATTTTAAACGCATTTGAAGCTTTCCCTGATTATAAACAAACTGCCACACTAACAAAGGTAAGTCATAACTTAATCCTATGTAATGTTAAGTCTTCTCTTTACTTTAAAATTCGTTTCAGTTTAAAACGAAATCACAAACTTGGAACATGGTTTTTATTGAAATCTTGCACACTTCAGCACATTGCAACATTCTGCAATGCATCCCATGTAAACAACAATCAATTACCCATTCCATTGTCATTCGAGCTTCGTAAATATCGCATTAAATGAACATTGATATGTTATTTATGTCGATACTGATTTATATTATTTTAATTGACTTTCTCTCATTTTTTTAGGTCTTATACATCTGCAAGCATATTGTAATTCACCTTGGCCAGTTTTAAGTGATTCAAGTTTATTTGAATATTTTTTAACCATATATATGCGGTCTTTATCATACACCACCATTTAACTAAAAAAAAATAGTAAAAGGAAAATTACGTCGCACGAATGACATCAATTTACAAATGCCTAAAAAAACATTGCAGTCACTGGGATGCAAACTCGTGCACCCTGGCCCTCACCCAAGCAAAATCAAATTACTGATTTTTAGTCGTCCGCTTTAACCACTAGCCCAACACCGGCACAGCAGTTGGATTGACTTTTGGCCGTGTTACAATGGACAAGTTGCTATCTCTGCACAGTTATTACTTTTATATATTCCTTAGTTATAGCAAAAATAAAAAACATTGTATTTTCTTAAGGTGTTCACTCTGTACATATTTGATCGAAAGTATATTCTATTTCGATCCAAGTAGACATACAATCGGCATTTAAAATATCGTCTTTCTCTAATAAATACTTTTTTTGCTATACCGCCAAGAGACAGACTGACAAACGGACATACAGACAGGCGGAATTGAAAAAATCTATTTTTCGTCATCTAGGGGTCCTGAAGATAATTTTTACACGATTAGAATCCTTTTTTTGTATTTTACCTAAGGGAAGTAAAAATTAAAATGAAAATAAGAAAATAAGGTGCTACTAGACGACATACCTTTATAAAAATAGAAATAAGAATAGCGGTAGTGGTTTGTTAACGACATTAGCAATAGATGAAAACACAGGATAATTTCGCAACTTTCTTCGTAGTCATCAGTTGGTTTTGAAATCCTCATCTACATATCGAGCCAAAAATACACAATGCCTCGCGCTGCAACTAGAAGAACAGTCGGATCACCTCCACACAAAGCACAAAATAAATGTGTGCGTCGAAAAATAATGCACCTGCATTAAATTGTCGCCGCAAATAATTACATTACATTTTGAAATACAACGCACAACGTAAATATTTATTAATGTGGATGCTGCCTAAGAAAAAAACGTGGGACGCCGCTCAGCGTCGAGGATCGAACTAGGTGCCCAATGGAAGATTTAAGGGAAAAAGACCGTGCGGAAAATGTTAACAGATGCACACATGTGTTCCGAAAGGAATGGTACACCGTCTAGGACTATGCTTTAGTGAAAAAGCACCCTTAAGAAGTTAAGAGCCCGGGATATTTAATTTTGATTTTTGAATTTTCTTCAGAAGTCAAAAAACTTGTTACACTTCGTTTGCGCATCTATTATTTGCGATGTCTATGGCTCCGATTTTGTATTTTCGCGCGGCACCACCTCCCGCGATTCTATCAGTTCGGACAGCGTTTTCAAATTGTAGGGTGGCTTATCGGCGTCTGTTCTCCTTTTGATGCAGAATGATAATGTCGGTGTAGTGTTGTAAAACTTGTCGAATGGTTCTTGCGGGTATGCAAGTTTTGGAATTGGTTTCCGGCCCGCGCCTGATGTTGCGGAGCAGTAGCACTTGCAGTTTAAGTGAGATATTGGTTCTCTCGCCGTTTTGGGCGGATTGGAAGCGGTTTACGAGGTTATTTTTTACGTGGTCTAATACCATCTGGGATGAGTTATTTGACGCTGTTCGCCCCTTGCTCTAGCGAAAGTGATTCTAATTCTATCTTGAGTTTTCTCTTTGTTAACGGATTGTCCGGAGCACCGATTACGGAGGTTTGCCTTGCCCCCGTGCAAACATAACCTTTATCGTAACCCCCTTACATATACATAACGTACAGAAGGAAATCAAATAGGAGAAATCGATAATCAGGTTTTATGCACCTTTTTCAAAATAAAGCTAAAAAGCGCTGTGAGCCGTGTTTCGGTAGGAAGGATTGGCCCGTTTTCCTATCGAATTTAACCAGAGTTTCGGACATCGGCTGCGATATACAGCTGGCGTCACTAGCTACGTATCTACCTGATGATTTTTTCCAACAACGGAGTTGGGGTGAATATCCACCGCAATTGGTTTTAATATTTGTTGTAATGATATTTGTAACGTTTGTTGAACTTTTATGTAATTTAGTGTTTTCGCGAACCTTAAACCTGTGCTCTTATTTACCTGAAATTTGTGATGAATGTTTAAGGAATTAATGACAATTATACTGTGATACCAGCTTTGTGGTTTTGATTTTGTTACTGCTACCTGTACTTGAATTGAGCTTCTCTTTCAGAATGTTTTGTGCTACTTGAGTTTACGAATTCTCTTTGAATGCCTGGATATACTTGTCGTTACTTGGTAAAGATTCGTTGGCGCCCCTTTGGCTCTGAATTAATCCGAGTACTTAAAAAACTGCACGTCGTCTTCAATTGAGCTAGTTCCGGTCGACAGTTACATCCAAGTAGTCATAAAGTTTTTTTTTGAGAGATTAGCTGGCAAATCGATTAGTTATGATAACAAACTATTTAGTGAATCAAGTTCAATCTTGATACGATACAGTTTTACATATTTTCTCAAATTGTGTACTTGATTTGCATTGAAAAGTTTAATAATTTTCAAGAGAAAGATATTGACACTTAAGACATCAACTAGTACTTCAGATTTTAGACATTTTCGGGCATTGGATAAAAGGGTCAAATACAGGCCCTAAATATTGGTTTAGTGGTGGCATGATTTTAAATAATAGCGCCGTTTATGTCACTTGCACAAACCGGGTGCCTAAGTTTTTACAAAGCTCATAAAGATGCATATGTCTATGTAATTATTTATGTTTTTTAAATGATCTAATTAGTAATAAACAACAAATACCTAATACAAAAAGTATATAGTTTTCTTTCTTGCTTTTAAGCAAGCGAAATTATTGTTGCTTCTATTTTAAATATAGCTAATGATGATCAGGGTCGCGTCTAGCTTCGGATGCGCCTCTGGACAAAAACACAATTGCCCCCCTCCCCCCCCAGCTGAAAATATGTATAATTTATTTTATCTACTCCATTGGGATAAGTAACACATTACGTCACACATTTGACACTATTTCCATTAGGTAATGCAGTTCATTACACCACTCAGTTAGGTAATGGCTTTATTACCTAAGTGAGTGGTTTAATGGCTGCATTATCTAATTGAAATAGTGTCAAATGAGTGACAATTGCCTACTAAAATATTTTTGAAAATGACAGATTTGACATTTCTCTTAATGCAGTTTTCACAATTTTAGGCAGTTGTAGATAAAATGTTGTACAATACATGTGTGATAATGCATCATTAATATACGTGTGTGTAAATTACAAACGAGTACTTGTACACTTGCATAGAAAATAACTATTATACAATAATTCATTATAGTGACTTAAATGTAAACTTAAATAATAAAAATTTTAAAAGAAATTTTTTTGTTACAGTTGTTTGTATGATAATAATCAAGAATTTAAAACTACATTAAAGAGTTGTGTATTTCTATCTGCAATAATTGCTAATAAAACAACAACTAATTGTATTGCACTTCCTTTTTTTTATTAAAAAAAAACAATAAATTTGAAAAAGCATAAATTTATTTTGTTTAAACTAATATCTAATTATAACAAAATAAAAAAACTTACATAAAGTGGTACATAAGCAATGGGCAAAATAAAAGGAAACAAACAAATATAAATGTATAGATACTTGGTACTTATTACTTAAAACTTCTAAAAATATAAAACTTTCCTAATTAGAAAAATATTTAATATTTTACTCTTTACTCTTACATATTTTAACCCAACATGGCGGAGGCGAG
The DNA here is from genome assembly GCA_940337035.1 of Agriotes lineatus. Taxonomy (NCBI): domain Eukaryota; kingdom Metazoa; phylum Arthropoda; class Insecta; order Coleoptera; family Elateridae; genus Agriotes; species Agriotes lineatus. The sequence goes on from CALNHX010010626.1 coordinate 28,296, forward strand.
TGGATGTGTGGATCTGCTATGTGTAAAAGATGCAAGAAAAAAGTGGTTAGCGGTGCAGCATGTGTTAAGCATAGGCGTAACTTAGGAGTGGCAAGGGGGGGCAGTGCCTCCCCCCTCCCAAAATTTTGATTTTAAAGTGCAAGTGCAGCATTTTTTTGCAATTTAGGTTTAAAAATTTTGTGAAGTCTTGATTTTGCCCCCCCAAAGTGATGCCGCAAGTTACGCTCATGGTGTCATGGTGTGAAGTGTGGCACCCATTATCATCCGAGTTGTGCAAAACGGTTGAACAATATTGTTTTTATTAGTAATCAATGGAGTGTCACACTTGGAGTGTGTGTTATCAAATGATAATGACAAGAAAAGTAATTGACTTTTTTGACGTCATTGATGCAACTGATAATATAGCAGGCTAGAAAAAGAAGTTAAGTATTAAAATCTTCAAGTATATAATTAAGGAAAAAGATATCATTATAAACGAACTGCGTGAGCAAATTAAAGTATTAAATTCTCAAATCGGAAAACAATACAAAACCGATAACGATGCCATTGAAAAGCAGAGCAATGCACGCGTGCCTGCAACATTGATAGTGACCGATCACAAACTTTACGAAAAGCCAAAGAATGGTACTTTTTCAAGAAATAATATGCATTTCAACCCCGATTAATAGAGAGCAAGTCTCGAATGCAATAACGAATGCCCAAGCTCAGTCAAAATTTAAGGAAATAATTCCTAGCAATGAAGATCAAATAAATCCTCTCGTCAACGATATGGAAGAAGGCTGGATCAAAGCTAGAAGCCGCCAACGTAAAAATTCTGCTATCATAGGCAATAACAGCAGTACAAACACAAATTCTACCATAAAACGACTATATCTAATTTTTAGGGATGCACATCTCACTATGAACATTTAGTTTCCAAACTATGTTTTGTTCCATACTTTTTTAAAAATTTGCGCAACTGTTCTAACCGATGAACAGTTAGTTAATGTTTACCATGCTCAGCCGTCTTGGATATGATATTTGTGTATGGGGTTGGTTCGCACAATTTAACCACTTATGAATAATACAGAAGCATTTTGTTAGATGTATCGCCAAAATTAGTTCTAGTACCAGTTGACTGGATTACTTTAAAAAGTATATGATTCTGACTGTTGCTGCATTATACAGGGTGTTTCAAAATTGCACAGAACAAATACAGGGAATTTATTTTAATAGTTAACATAAGCGTTTCGTTTCTGTGCCGCCATTTAATCATACAGGTCATTTCCATAGTTACAAATGAGACCAATAGATTAGAGCGTGTATTTTACGAGTTAACATAGGAATTATAACTTGTCAAAAAGACAATTAAAAGTTATCCTAATGTATACCACTGAAGGAAAGATACAACACACAAGTTGTTCCTAAATATCTACTTTTTAGTTGCATACCTCATTCCGGTAACAAAATTAAAGTTTCTTATTAACAAGTACCTAATTCATATTCGTATGTTAACACTTAAAATAAACGCTCTGATTTATTGATTTCATTTGTAACTATGGAAGTGACCTGTATAATTAAATGCTGGCATAGAAACGAAACTGCTATGTTAACCATTAAAATAAATTCACTGTATAAGGGCGTCATGCTGCAGCAAAAATTAAAGCAAAAAACTCTATTAAACATATGTCCTAAATCATTAATTTCCAAGATATCCTTGATAAAAGGAATTAAAGATGGCAATTCGTTTTTAAAACGTTTAGACTTAGTAGGCTGGTGTTTTGTTTTCAATATTTGTTTGTTTTACTTAGAACTGTCAGAATTATTATAAGAAAAGTGACTCAGAAGAAAGAGATTACTTCGAACAGTTACTATAAATAATACTTTAAAAAAGAAAAAAAAACAGGAAAAACTTGAAATCATTATTTTCGAAGACATGCTTATTATTTTTCTACTTTTTACTATGGAACAGCGCCCACATATTGTATGTAAACAAAAAAACATGCGTTGAAGCAAAACACCAGCCTACTAAATCTTAAAGGTTTGAAAAACTAATTGCTAACTTTAATTCTTTGATCGAGGATATCTTTGAAATGAATGATTTTAGGACATGTTTATCAAAGTTTTTCTCTTATCTTTGATGCAGAATAACGCCCTTATATTTGTTCTGTGCAATTTTGAAGCACTCTGTTTATTTATGAATTGTGTGTATATGTCTATGTATAATAATCAAAAGAACTTTATAAAAAAATCTACTATTCACAATTTTGATGAATAAAAAATAATTACCGTGTACCGTTTAATAAGTACGTAGTAGGATTTAAATCACCGCAGAGCGCAGCAGTTAAAGCGTACCATTTGTTATCTGGGTACATTAAAAACTGTGCTAGTTTTCAACAACTCAAAAACAAACTGAAATTGTTTTTAAATATGAAATGTTATTATTCTGTCAAAGAATACATGTTATAATTACGTTTGTAATTTCATGTAAATATATATTTGTTATATTTTGTAACAATTCCTATACAGCTTGTGCCATAAAGTTCCCTTCATATGGAAAACTTTTTAAATTATCTATTTACCAAAAAAAGTATTCTTCATAAAAAGTTCTGCATTACCCAAAAACCAAAATGTACTCATAAAAATCTAAAGCTATTTGATATTATCCAGGATGGGTCAAAAAAGTATAATTCGGCTAAAGAGTAAAGTACTTTTATGTCTAAAGATAACAGACATTTTACTTTGAAATTTTAATCAGAATAAAAATGTATGCATAATTATGAAAAGACGGCCTCCTGTAATTAATTTCTTTTTCAAAATAACGTGCACACAAATTCAGTTCAGAAAATCAATTTGCATAAATTTAACTCAGAGAAGCAACAGGTTGTTGGTGTTTGGGCAATGCATAACTTTTTGTTTCTGAAGAATACTTTTTTTTATAAATAGATAATTATAAAAGTTTTTCATGTGTAGAGAACTTTATGGGACACACTGTACATGTAATGGTTTATGGAAGTAAATAAATATAATAGCATACCATATTAAATACACGACATACATGTAAGTTGTAGTACTGTGCATTTTTTAATCCTTAGGATCCAAAAAATTTTACTTTCCTTGTTTCAGATTGAGAAAATGATCTTATTAGTTTTTCTAGCTTCATATTTTTTATCAGATTGACTTCAATAGCAATGATAGTCACATTTTGAAGTCGCTCTTGTGCCATAGTGGAGCATAAATAATTTTTAATTAAGTAACACATTAACTATTATAAGTGCAGTCAACAATAAGCTAGGGAACCACATAGAAAAAACAGACACACTAGAGAACCTACATCACGATATACGCTTCTGCCATAACAATCATAACCCAAAACAAACAGAACATACCCGATTAGCCGATGCAAGTAAGAAACAAAACAAAACTGAAATGGCAAGTCAGATTTGTAAACAATATACGTAAAATAATATAAGATATTGGGAAAATAGCGCAGTATACTAAAGGAAACAATTCAAAACCAATCATGAATAACATATAACACATTAACAACAACAAAGACACCAGTAGAAATCCTTAATAGTGTAACGATTGTGGGGCTAGGCCGTCGACCCAGAAATATGACTTAGCGTCCCGTGCGACAGCATTGCAGAACGACCTTGGAGCCAGCTGCATGAGACGGCGTAAGTCAGCCTTCCGGAACATTCGAGAAACGGCCTTGGACCCAGAACTTCGAGAAGCAGCCGGGCCGCTGCGGATATATGAGTCACGCCCGAGGTCAATACACGCGACACGCCACCGTTGCCGGAATGGTCTCGACGCTTCCAGGAGGGAATTAGCCGGCAATATAAATATGCTTTTGCAGGAATAGAAGTCAGTTCTCATCGAGTTCTCATCCAGTTCTCATCAAGCTCGAAGCGCGCGATATAAATAGACCGTGTGTATATAACTCTAGTAAAATAAATAACAAATAAATATAACCATATAAATCATTACTGTTAAGTGCAATATAAATAAATAAATGTATCGTTGTTAGAAATAGTGCCTGTAGTTTATAAGTAATTTGTGTTCTGCCTTGATAATTCGTGTGTTTGTAAATAATCGTAATTAATCATCGTAAATAGACGTGGAGCGCGTGGTCGAGCCCGATGGTGGCAAGGAGCTCACTCATGGTATCCTGATTGGGGAGACGTTGGTAAAGACTGGGCTTGGGGTCCCAGTAAGGAAGATGAAAGTCAGCAGAGAACTGGCAACAGTCAGGAGAAACACAATCCTGGGAAGGGGCATGAGCCAACAAGAACGGAAGAAGATCGAAGATCTGGTGGCCCGGTACCAAGACATCTTCGAGTGCGGAGAACATCACAGCGGCCGTACTGACGTAGTAAAACATAAATCATTCGAGTTTGGCAGAAGAGTCTGGCTGAGGACCGACCATGCTGCTCTAAGATGGCTACTGCAGTTCAAGAACCCTGAAGGACAGGTGGCTAGGTGGATCGAGCGCCTACAAGAGTACGACTTTGAAATAAATTATCGACCTGGCGCAGTCCACCGCAACGCCGATGCGTTATTCAGGAGGCCCTGCGGACTGCGGCCACTGTTCGAAACTGGAGAGTCGTGCGGTACCCATTGATCGTACCACTGTAGTCGACGACTCGTGGGAGCCAGACGAGTTGCAGAGCAGCCTGGAGAAAGACCCCGACTTAGGCGCGGTTATAGCCTGGAAGCAAGATGGCCGTCGACCTACCTGGCAGGAGGTCTCCGCCACCCACGCAACGGTGAAGACTTATTGGGCGCAATGGGACTCCTTGCAGCTGGACAACAACGTCCTGACCAGAATCTTGGAAGATGAGGACGGTAGAGCAACGAGATCACAATCGATGGTCCCAAGAAGTAGAGTGGTCGAGGTTCTGCGTCACCTGCATGATGGCTCCTCTGGGGGACACTTTGGATGGAAGAAGACGTTGCAGAAGGTCCAAGAAAAGTTCTACGGGGCGAGCTACAAAGATGCCGTCCGAGAGTGGTGCCGGAGGTGCGAAGCCTGCGCTACAGGAAACGGACCGGTTGGAAGACGTAGAGCTCCGATGTGGCAGTACAACGTTGGTGGTCCGTTCGATGGGATAGCCATTGACATCACCGGACCATGCCCCAAAACCGAAGCGGGAAATAAATACATCCTGGTGTGCATGGGCTACTTCGCCAAGTGGTCCGAAACGTACGCCCTTCCGAATCAAGAGGCCGGTGCTGTCGCTGATGTTCTAATGATGGAGTGCTTCAGCCGTTTTGGAGTCCCCCTGGAGTTACATTCTGACCAGGGCCGGAATTTCGAGTCTGGACTGTTCCAGAACGTCTGCAAGCTACTGGGGATACGCAAGACCCGGACCACTGCCCTTCATCCTCAATTGGATGGCATGGTGGAAAGGATGGACCGAACCATGGGGAAACATCTGTCCAAGGGGTTTCCAAGCATCAGCGTGACTGGTACTAGTGCATTCACCTGTTCCCGATGGCCTACGGATCGGCAGTACAAGAGACAACCGGCATCCAGATCGAGGTCTGCTGTTGCAGCCGTTGCGAAGCATTGAGCCCACGGTGGACTGCTGCTTCTTCAGCCAGTCCATGTGCAAGAGGGGCACCGCCTGCAAATACCGCCATCGAACCCCTACAAGAGCGAGAGGACAGGCACCCGATGCAACTCGTTCTGGGACAGAACGACCTAAGGCGGGGGCAGTGTAACGATCCTGAGGCTAGGCCGTCGCCCCAGAAGTATGACTCAGCGTCCCGTGCGACAGCATTGAAGAACGACCTTGGAGCCAGCGCCATGAGACGGCGTGAGTCAGCTTTCCCGAAAATTCGAGAAACGGCCTTGGACCCAGAACTTCGAGTAGCAGCCGGGCAGCTGCGGATATATGAGTCACGCCCGAGGTCAATACACGCAACACGTCACCGTTGCCGGAATGGTCTCGACGCTTCCAGGAGGGAATTAGCCGGCAATATAAATATGCGTTTGCAGGAATAGAAGTCAGTTCTCATCGAGTTCTCATCCAGTTCTCATCAAGCTCGAAGCGCGTGATATAAATAGACCGTGTGTATATAACTCTAGTAAAATAACTAACAAATAAATATAACCATATAAACCATTACTGTTAAGTGCAATATAAATAAATAAATGTATCGTTGTTAGAAATAGTGCCTGTAGTTTATAAGTAATTTGTGTTCTGACTTGATAATTTGTGTGTTTCTAAATAATCGTAATTAATCATCGTAAATAAATGTTTAATCCAAGAAGCGTCTAATGATTTTTAAATATCCCGAAAGTAAAAACGTAACAATAGATTGAAACAAAAATTAGCAATCTCCGCCACAAGATTAAAAAGTTATAAACAATCAAATGAAAGAAGAATACAGAACACGCAATTCAATAGAAATGCGAAACAATTCTACTGAAACCTAGAGAAAAGGGAAGAACTACAAATGGTACCACCAAGCACTGAAGAAATAAAAAACTTCTGGAAAAGCATATGGTTGCAATCGAAATTACATGATAATACAGCTACATGAATAACTACAGAACAAGAGAGACACGGAAATCTACCACAACAAAGTGACTATATAGTAACAAATGAAAAATTCACCAGAACTATTCAGAAAAGAAACACTCTTAAAGCACCCGGAATAGATCATATACGTAGCTTCTGGTACAAAAATTCTACATTGTTACATAATGTTACGAACAAAGCTGTTTTGAAACTTACTGCACCTTTTATTCTTTAAAAGTTCAATCACCATAAAACCTACCTTGTTGTGGATATATTATTGCATATAATTATTAACTCGGCTAGCTCTAGTTATCTTAAATTGCAGGGTAACTGTTGCTTACTTTAACAAGACACTGTAGTCTATTTCAATGTACTTTTATACATATACTATAAATGAAATATTTTAGAAAGATAATATTTATGTTTTATTAATATATTCAATCATAACCTTTGAATGACACTTTATCAGTTTTGTTATTAATACATCAATATAAAAGTAATTGTTAATGTTTATTGAAGTTACTGTTATTCTGACAATTTAAACAAAATTTTGTTAATGATACTTTCAATAATTAATTACAATTTTTAAACTTTAGGTTTACAAATCAATCTTAATTAATAAATCTAATTTAAATGCATTCAAAATTCCTATAGGTCTTTTTATTTCTTTTTACTCATATTGTTCGTAGCTCAGTACTGAGAATTGATTTTTAAATTGACTCACTTTGCTTTTTCACTTGTAGCCACGTATCTGTAATCTTCTCTGCAAGAAGTTCCCCCTGGACTTCACTTGATTCTGCCACTTCTGTATCAATGTTCTCCAATTTTAACTATAGTTCTTCCACTTTGATATTACGCACTGATAATCACTTTTAACGTCGTTATAATTATATTCTACCCAGAGTTCATCTGTTTTAGCATTAATTCTGGAAGATTAATTTATAACTGTCATAAAATTAATAATTTTTCTACCCGCCTCCTTCTCTCTTATTAAAACATAAACATTTCCTTTTCCTTCTCTTACCACTCTTTTTCAGAAGTAAATTTTATTAATTATTAACTTAAATCAAGCTAGTTAAATATCTTGACAAAAGTATTTTTTTTAGGTAATCAATATTAATATAACATTTTATAAACATATTTAAAACTTTCCTGGATTATAAATAAACCATCACATTAACAAAATTAATTTATACTTCAGTACGTTGTAACATTCTGTAATGTATCTCATATGAACAATAAATAATTTTAAACAATTCAAACCACTTTCTTTGGGTCATCCTCTTCTCAGTTGAGCTTCAATACAATGCATTGACTTTCTCATATTTTGGAGGTGTTATACCAATCTTGGCCAGTTTTTAAATGATTGAACCTTTTATAGAATATATATATTTTTTTACCATTTTTATATCATAGCAATAAACATGTAACCGAGAAAATAAACAAGATTATATCAGACCCAAGAAAAATGCCAGGGTTTCTAACATCAGGGAAAACACACATCAAGCTGAAAAACCAGGAAACACAAAACCCAACCAACTATAAACAAATCACATGTTTACCTGCATTATACAAAATAATTACAGCTATCATCACACAGAAAATAGATAAGCATCTCACACAACATAACATGCTAACTGAACAACAGATTGCCGAAAACATAGTCCAGGGTGCAAAAAGAAAGTTATAATAGATCGTCTCATCATTAAACAGACAGAAAACCAAAACGAAATATGAAAACTTCACTCCTAGCGCCTTGTGGTGCAGCTTATGTCTCAACCCGTTTTTAAATACACTCAATAGTACAAGATATTTGTACCTAATAAAACACAAATGCAAGCACTCTTAAAAATAATAGAAGAATTCACAAAAGACACGGAAATTGAATTTGACATGAAGAAATGCAAAACGCTCTATATATGCAGAAAGAGAAAAATATAACGCACAACAAACAACAGAAATATTTAAGAGTGAAAATAAACGTACAAATATCGTGGATTTGATTATACAAGTTAGTATAAATCACACTTACATCAAACAGCAACTAAAGAGGAAATACAAACAGAGGCTCACAGTTATACTCAAATGACAACTCAACCCCAAAAACACTTTCAAAGCAATAAATATGTAATACCAGTTCTGACATACTCATTTCGAATAGTAAAATGGTCGAAGACATATTTCGAAGACTTAAACAGATTAAGCAGAATAAAACTTACAGAACATCGTAAACTGCACTCAAACTCATGTAGTGTAAGTATTACAGACCGTAGAAACGATGGAGGAAGAGGCCTCATAGACATTCAAGCACCAAACAATGCACAAATAGAAAACCTAAGAAAATACTTTCAAAATAAATCCGGATTATTTCATCAGGCTGCCATCATAGCAGACAAACAATATATAGTACTTAACCTAGCACACGAAAATATAGAAGAAAACATAACCACACCCACAACAGAGCAAAAGAAAGAAAATTGGCCAAGGAAAGCACTGCATGGTAACCATTACAATAACATGCAAAATGGAAATATTGACTAACAGCTGTCGTACAAATGACTTATAACTTATAACAGGGCAACTCTTCCCAGAGACAGAAGGATTCGTTTTGTCAATACAAGATAGAGCAATAGCTACAAGAAATTACAGGAAATTTATTATTAAAGAAACCATAGACACGGATATGTAGAAAATGTCACCAATGCAAGAAACAATAGAGCACAAAAGAAGAGGATGTAAGCTGCTTGCCGGAACAGATTATACGGAGATACAGCAGCAAAAATCATACATCAAGAACTTGCACTTACATATCAACTTATACAACAAGCATACACACCATACTACAAATATACCCCGGAAAATATACTTGAAAATGAACAATGTAAAGGGATAGAAAGTTATATACATATATATTACATTCACCACCAACAGAGAACAAAAAATCCTAATAAACGTTGCAATTCCAAATGATGCAAATCTCAGAGAAAAAAAAACAGAAAAAATTATGAAATACTTACCCCTAATATTGAACTAAAAGAGCATTGCCAACGGGTATATATACACACACACACACACACACACACCCATATAATAGTATATTACTTTACAAAATCGGTAAGTGCCTTAGAACAGACCGAAAAGGAGGACGTTCCAGTAAGGCACTTAACGATCGAGTCTTCAACTTATAAAAATAAAAATACCCTTAAATATGACAAATATTGTTTGCCTAAATAAAGTGGATGATTGTTGTTTCTATAGTCACTAAATAGAAAACAATGTTCTATAACAGTCCAGAACCGTTGTATTTATAACGGGCTTGTTATTTTCTTGTTGTCATGCCAACACCAACAAGGATACGGGAAGTTGCCCTTATCGTCACAGATAATAAACATATAAAATGTAACTACAAATCAAAGCGTAGAATATAACACCTAAACATATATAAATGCGAGCCCCCCCCCCCCTGCAGATAATAATACTAAAAAAAGCGAAGAAACGGTTCGGTCCCGAAATTGTTGACTTAAGCGATACATAGAACTGACTATTGTTAATGGCACAATACCAAACTCTGTCCGCACACATACATAGAAATATTGCTATCAATCGACAAAATAAGGCACAAGCCAACATGCAACGTGCATTTACACGAACATTTGTGGCTGTGGTGGAAGCACTACAAGGTTCCACAAGAACAAAATGAAATCACTTTAGTTCTATCTAGTTTGGTAGTGCGAAGAGCTGTTTCAAAATGGCATCACTCAACCAAAATGGTTTACAAACTCGGCAATGCACCTTTCTACAGGAGGTACAT
>CALNHX010010627.1:0-38618 GCA_940337035.1 Agriotes lineatus
GGGCATCAAATTCTTAGATTACCGCCATGCTACTGTCAATGCAATCTAATTGGAATGGCATCGCGGTTTTGTAAGACTTGTTAGAGTAATCACATAAATTCTGGCCACCATCTAAAGATCGCGCCTAGAAATTATGGCTTGACTATATTTGTTAATATGTCCATCTGATATGTGGAACAATTTGTTATTATTGTAAAAGAATATATTTCGGCTGACTGAACACAACATATAAACCGTTCAATAGTTATTTGCCAAGTAGGTAAACATGGAATTTTGTTTTTATGTTTAATAAAATTAAAACTCCCTAGAACCTCTTTCTGACATTTTGTCAGAATCAGCTGTTATGTACAGGAGGCTCACGAAAGTGTCTAATTTGACATATTGAGGTTAAACGTGCAATGTTGCCAGTGCTTTCATACTTTGTTTGCCACTAGGCATAATATGTATGGACATCGGCGTCATGGATATCTATCTGTCAACAAATTGTAGTACTAAAGTAAATATGCCAAAAGTCATTAAAGGTGCCACGAAACTACAAATTACAAAGGCCTACAGGCATTATAAAGCCGACAGGCCAGACCTCAGTGAAACTGAAATCTTTGCCCGGCTTAGTGACTTTTGGGACATACGTATTAATTATGCATAAAACTTAACTGTTGCTTTAATTTTCGGCTTTGTACTGTTTTAGGTATCTGAAAAAACTATTAGAAATATTATGGGGCGGAACAATTTTGAAATTAAACCTTTTGGCCCACGACCTAAAAATGATACATACTATTTGCAACATACGCACTGAAGAAGTAGTTAACAATGCGAGACAAATTGTGCAAGAACAGCCATACGTATCTGTTCGCCATTTAGGACAGCAATTAAATGTTTTATATTCAACATCTCATAGGATATTAAGAAGCAATTTGATTATTTTCCTTACCGGTTGCAAGTGTATCAGAAACTGCTGCCAAACAATCCTCTGGTGAGATTGGAATTCTGTAACTGGTTTATCAATAATTTAGGAAATAACGATAATGCGTTGAGAAAACTTTCTTTACTGATATGTAGTTCTATTTATCTGGCTATATTAATTCACAAAATGTGAGGATGTGGAGCGTTGAGAATCCCAATTTTTATGTTGAAGAACCGCTTCACCCACAAAAAATCGGGGTTTGGGCTGCAATTAGTAAAAGAAGAGTTATATGTCCTAAATTTTTTAAGGTAATTAAGTGCAGCAAAACGATTACATTTTATTTTAATAATTCAAATTTTAGGTTTGCTAAATGCACAATCATATCGTACTGAAGTTTTGTCGCCGTATTTTGAAGAGTTACGCTACAATGAATTACAAAAGGGTTACTTTGAATAAGATAGGGCAAGACTTCACACAACACAAGAAAATTTAAATTTACTTGGAGAGTTTTACAAAAACAGAGTTATTAGTCAGAACATGTCTACAGTGTGGCCCCCGAGGTCTTGTGACTTAACTCCTTCTGTAGCCATATTTAAAAAAAATCATTCTTCAACTTCGACTGGACAATATTCAGCAACTTTAACAAAGAAGTAGTGGAAAAAATGAATAAATCAATAATAATGCCGTAATATTAAGATTTGAGAATAGAACGAGTTAAGGAGTTTACTTTCTTAGGAACATTAATCTCTGAAAACTTAAATTACACACAAGAAATTCAATCAAGGTTAATAAAAGCATCGAGATGTGCGGGCGAGTTAAATAGTATAATGTCCTCAAGACAAATGTCGCGAAATGCAAAACTACGACTTATAAGATTGTAATTCGACCCACAGCTACGTATGCATGTGAAACATGGACGATGAATGTGGCAGACCAAGACATGATAAGTAGGTGGGAGAGAAAAATGCTGAGAAAAATATTTGGAGAGACTCGAACGGATGATGGTTGGAGAAGACTTACAAACGAAGAGGTACAAAAGAAGTATGGAGAGCCAAGTATAGTAGACTTTATTAAAGCTCAAAGGTTAAGATGGTTTGGGCATATATGGAGAACGCCAGATGGAAGAGCTACTAAGATAGTATTGGAAGGCAGAGCGCAAGAAACTAGAAGAAGAGGGCGACCAAGGAATAGGTGGAAAGAGGCAGTAATGGAAAACATAGGTAGCAAGGAAAGGAATAGAAGACTGGAGAAATAAAATCATGAATAAGAAACATCAATGGAGACAGATTGTTATGCAATGGGCCTAAATTGGCTTGTAAAAGCATTATTTATTTATACTGAAAAAATACATAAATTGTAATATTTAAATATTTTTGTATACAATTTATAATTACAATAAAAAACGAATTTCATTATATCATTATGCCTACTCAACAAAGTGTGAAACGTATTCAGAATCAGCAACTTGTCTTTCATGAAATTTATCTTAACCAATAATAAAAATGGCACAAAATCCAAAACCAAATCTGGCAACCACGTGTTGTACATTAACATTTTGTATAAAATGAGCATAAGGCTGCGGTTATAGTAGATGCGTATTCGGACGAATAATAATTCTGACGAATCCGTCAGAACAATCAAACAATGGAAATGTTATCAGCGTGGTTATAGTGCAGGTGCACTGTTCGTGAGATAACGCACGAATTCGTCACAACAAGTTGGTCGTTCAAACGAGTTTGATTTTATATACGAATTCGTGCGAATTATTAGGTGGTTTATTATTAAAAATGGATATAGAAAAATTAATTACCCTTGTATTTGAAAATAAATGTTTATGGGACATGAAAGACAAAACTTATCACAACAGAGACGTATCTCGTAGAAAGTGGGAAAAAATCAGCCAAGAATTGGAAGCTAATGGTAAGTACCTATAATTTATTCAATCACTTATACAAAATAGAAATTAATATTAATGTCGAATATAATATGTACATTGTATGTCGCTACTTAAAAATATTATATTGCAATTGTATCTCACCGGCAGGACTGACAAAATAATTTTTAAAGGTTTCTCGCACTTCCCTCGCTGGTTGTCCATAATGATTATATCGTCTGGTAACAGGCACTGTATTATCTTTAGTATTATTATGTTCAAGTGATGTCGGAATACCTTCTTTATCAATAAGAATGTTATGTAGTAGACACACACACTTTACTAGTATATCGACGTTTTCTGGATTAATTTGTAATTCAGTTTTTAAACATCTCCACTTAGCAACCAAGATTCCAAATGCGCATTCAATACAACGTCGTGCTCTGGAAAGTCTGTAGTTAAAAACCAGCTCCTCGTCTGTACAATTATGTCGAGAATATGGTTTTAATAAATACGATTTTAATGGATATGCATCATCCCCTAGCAAGACAAATGGAACTAATATATCTGTTGATGGAATATAATTATCATTTGGCATATTGAAAGTGCGTGTTTCCAGACATTTGTAAACATTTGACACTGAAAATATTCCTCCGTCACTTTGCTTGCCATAAGCACCAACATCGATAGTAATGAATTTATACTTTGCGTCAGCTATACCTTGCAATACAATCGAAAAGTATTGCTTATAATTGTAATATGCCGTTACCGAATTCTCTGGGCATTTAATTCGAATATGTTTTCCGTCTATACACCCAACACAATTAGGAAAATTCCACTTGCTAAAGAAATCCGTTGCAATCGCTTGTAACTGATCTGTAGACGATGGAGGCATGTGTTTGTCATGGAATACATTCCATATTACAAGACAAGTCTCGTAAACTATTTGTCGTATAGTAGTATGCGCAATTCTATATGAAAAACTAAGTGCTCGAAACGACATCCCAGTAGAAAGAAACCTGAAATAAAAATAATTTTGTGAGTTCTACTTCAGTTATCTATATTAACAAGTATTTAATTTTCATTTACAGTCGAAACTGTTAAAAATAAATGGAGAGGTTTGCGAGACACGTTTCGCAAAGAATTACACAAACTTCCAAAGAGAAAATCTGGCGATGGAGGAGGCCCTCTTAAAAGAACGTCATGGCCTTATTTTGCAAGTATGATGTTTTTAAGAGATCAATTTTTGCCCCGGAATTTACAGAGCAGTATTCCGGAGCCTCTTGAAAGTGACTCCAGCAGAGTAGACGTTACTGTAGAAGATTACGAAGATACGCCCGAACATGCAACAAATCCCGATTTGGAGGAATTAAATAATTCGGAAATAACCGAATCCGAACCACCGATACAGACAACATCCGAAAATGTTATGGCTCCTCCAGCTAAACGTACAAAAAAAAGAAACGTTCTTGAGAAGCTTTTAGACATCGAACAAACTAAGCTAGCCGAATATAAACGAAAAATAGATGTTTTGAATACAGGTAACAATGAAGAGGATGCTGATTATCATTTTCTCATGAGCTTGTTGCCAGCTCTCCGCAAGATTCCAGATGAGAGGAAAATGTTTGTGAGAACACGATTGCAACAAGTATTTTGTGACGAACAAACGTTTGGTCAGCATGCTTCCAATTCAGGACTACAACAGAAAACAAACTGCAGTACCCTGTCCTCAATCCCACAGCAGGTACTTTACACTAACCCTTCTTCAAGTAATTCAACACAACACACTTGGGAAAGTCTGTCTACCTCGCCTACGGATATAACAACTCCACCATCCCAGGATATCACCAATAGGACTACATATGACCTCACTAGTTTGACTTCGTATTTTTCTACACACGATCCTCGTAACTGACAATCTTATTTTACTGCATTTTCGTTTGTTTCTTTTATGCAATAAGTATGTAAAATTGAATACTTTGTAGTTAGCGTAATAAAGTTTGTACTTCAGTTTTTGATACTAAACATTAAAATACTTATAAACGATGTTCTTACCTTAATGTAAGCGCAAGTCTTTCTTCTGGCGAAATACATGTACGAAAATTTGATTGCTTATGGATTTTTGCTTCGATTCCATTAAGTATGTAGAAGAATGTTTCTGGTAACATTCTGAAATACTCTGAAAACTTATTTGGTTGGCTCAATAATTCCTGAAATAGCGTGTGATATTCCCCATTCGTTTCTCTTGAAGCAAACACCTTATTCGTGCATTCACTTCTTTCACTCAAAAGTAATATTTTTAGCAAAGGACTTTCCAGAAAGTAATCGTCAACATCCATTTTGTGACCTACAACTACTGATCCTTTGTCAGAATATGTATTCACTGTAACCACACATTTCGGAAGAACAATTCTGACGGATTCGTCAGAATTATTATTCGTCCGAATACGCATCTACTATAACCGCAGCCTAACCTAACTTTTGTTAATGACTGACAGCATATTTACAGGGTGAAATTCATCACCCTAACAGGGCCTCCTATCTGGAAAATAACTATTGAACGGTTTATACCTACCCTAAATTTTAGTTAGACACTTTGTTCTATTTTTCCTACTTTTAAACTAGGTATCAATAATTATCCATTTTGCATGTCTGTGTTTTAGTAGCTTGTGTTACTTCTTTAATTTACAAGATATAGTTTGTTTTATGCAATAATTTATTAACTGAATAATTTACATTTACTACAATTAAATTTATTTATTTATTGTAAGTTTTAGTAGAAACGTATCTGTGTTTATTACTAATTATATGTTTTGCTATTGGGCATGAGCGCAAGCTGCACTTCTGTGATTTTACGAATTCTTTTTTGCTTTTTTGTTGATTTACTCTTGTAATTTTATGCCTACAGGTGACTTTCGATTGGCTCATTTAAATATTCGCTCTTTTTCCACCAAAATTAAAAATTTTTGCGATATAGTAACATCATTTAATTACGATGTAGTTGCCGTGTCTGAAACTTGGTTAAAACCTTATATAACCAACAAAGTATTAAAAATAGATGGTTACAACTTTGTCAGATCGGATAGACCGACGCGTGCGGGTGGAGTGGGAATTTATCTTAAATCTTGTTATAACTACAGTATAATTAAAAGCAGTTGGAAAGTTGAGCAATTATGGATAAACATAAAATTTAAAAAACGTTCTCTTATAGTTGGCGTTATATATAACCCACATAAAAAATTTTACAGTGAATTATTAAGAGAACTTTATAAAATAGTTGGCGAAATTAATTTATCTTTTGATAGTTTGGTACTGTTGGGTGACTTTAATATTGACTATTTAACCATTGATAGAGCTAGCAGTGAATTGATCTCGTTTAGTGAAAATTTTGATTTAAAACAAATTATTACGCATCCTACCCATTATCTAAGCCTAATCGACTTACTATTTATTAAAGATTTGTTGGTTGTTAAAGATAGTAGTGTAATTAGCATTGACATGACGCTGTCAGATCATGATCTAGTTTACTGCACCATTACCTGGGATATTCCTCACACTGGCCAATTTTATAAAACTTACAGGTTACTCTGCAATATAAATTATGAACAATTCTCTGCTGACTTGCGTTCCATCCCGTGGGCCAATATATATGACCAGGTAGATATAGATTCCAAAGTTCAATTATTAACGTTTAATATTTTACAGTTATTCGAAATTCATTCTCCATTAGTATCTAAACGAATAAGTAAACCTGCTGCTCCATGGATTACCCCTAATTTAAGATTCCTTATGAAAGAATACGACAAGGCTTTGCTGCGTTTCAAAGCTTGCAAATCAGAACTATCTTGGCAATATTACAAAGAATTGCGTAATATAACAAACAATTCCTGTAGACAAGAAAAGAAAAAATATTTTGATGCTCAATTTAAAAATAAGAACTCAGTTGAAATATGAAAAGATCTAAAGCAATTAAATTTAGGTAAAAATAAGAACTTAGTGGCACTTCCAGATCACTTATCGGATGTTAATCAAATAAATTCTTATTTAATCCCATCAATTCCGAAAACTGACTCAAATCTTCAAAATGTAGCTACAATTTACGAAAACTTAAATCTTGATTATCAAAATACATTTAGATTTGAAACAGTGGATGAGATTGATGTATTGAAAATAATTAGTTCCATCAAAACTAAAGCTGTAGGATGCAATGGTATAAGTATTGCCATGATTAAACTTTGTGTTTCTTTTATACTTCCATTTTTAACTCATATTATAAATTTCATAATACTTAACGCAGTTTTCCCAAATACGTGGAAGAAGGCTTACATTATTCCTTTAGCTAAGGTTGATACACCAAAACAATTTAAAGATTTAAGACCTGTCAGCATATTGCCCATCTTTTCAAAAATCGTGGAAAAAATCATGGATGTACAACTACGTAAATTTATTGAAGTAGAGAATATCTTGCCTGAAGTTCAGTCAGGATTTAGACTAGGTTACAGTTGCTGCACCGCATTACTTGCAATTACTGATGACATTTTCAGAGCATTAGATCATGGAATGGCAACCATCCTAGTGTTGCTGGATTTTTCGAAGGCTATCGATACTATTAATCACTCTACTTTGTTACATATCCTTCCGTACTTCGGTTTTACACCAACTGCTATTTCACTTCTTTCTAGTTATTTAACTGGTAGATCTCAAGCAGTTATTTATAGACGCAACCAGTCAGAATTTTTAAATATTACTTCAGGTGTCCCTCAAGGATCGATTTTCGGACCAATCTTGTTTACTTTATACACTTCGAAATTTAATACTTGTTTAAAATATACCACTACCCATTTCTATGCTGATGACACCCAGCTTTATAAATGTTTTAATCCCAGTGATATAGCTGGAGTGTGTGAGGATGTAAACAAAGACTTAGAGGAGCTTCTTAATATTGTTAAATCGCATTCGCTAATATTAAACCCAAATAAATCAAAGCTAATGCTGTTTTGTAGAAGTTGCGATCGAAATTTTATTCAGCCTCAAATTAAAATACATATATTGACGGTGCTGAACTCGAATTAATTAAAGCAGCCAAAAATTTGGGCTTAATAATAGAAAGAGCTAAAGTTTACTGATCATATTAATAAATGTATCAGTGGTGGTTACAACATGTTACGACTGCTGTGTTAAATCAGCACCTTCGAAAAATCTTATGCGAATCTTTAGTGCTATCAAAACTTAATTATTGTGATTCCGTATACGGGTTTTGTTTATCTTATCTAGACTCCGAAAAGATTCAAAGACTTCAAAATACATGTTTGAGGCAGATATTTAGATTGCGTAAATATGATCACATATCACACAAACTGATCGACGTTCGGTGGTTAAATATGTCTAATCGTAGGCTACTTCACGCTTTATGCTTGTACCATAAAATTGTTTTAGATAGAAAACCTAAATACTTATTCAATAAAATTACTTTCCGAACTGATGTGCATACAGTTAATTGGAGGTTCAAGTAGAGATCCTGTATATAGTTTACTAACAGCCAGTCCTATAAAGGCCGCTCATCTGATGTTAACTTTAATTCGTTGTTAAAATAAACAAAAACCCATCAAAATTTGTTTACTAATGAATAAAATGTCATATGTGCTAACGTTTTGATGCGCTTTTGTTTATTTTAACAGAGAATTGAAGTTAACGTCAGATTAGTGACCTTTATAAGACCGACAGTAAGAGTTGGGCAAACAGCCTGATTTAACATACATTTTTGATCCAAATTAGATAGTTGACATATGTCGAACAAAGAGGTTATGGGAACCAACCTTGCTAACTTGCCTTTGATGGGAGGGTTTTCAGAGTATTGATCATTCTTAGGATTTATAGAATCAACTATTAGGAATATAAGGCCAATTTAGTTAAGATTTAGATTTGCATGTGTGAAACTATCAGTCGTGGCATGTTACAAAATATGCAAAAACGGCACTTTTATCACACATGCCGTACAAAAAGTGATCCAAACCAATCAAAATGTATCCCGTTGTTTGCCCAACTCTTAGTAACCTATATACAGGGACTCTAGGTTCAAGAGGTTATTAACGCCACCTATTCACCGTTCTCAACTGTTTAAACATTCCTTTACATACCAAATAGCTTATCATTATAACTCTTTGCCCTTGAATCTCAAATCGTTGAATTACAACTGTTTTAAAATACATCTACATAGAACACGATTTTGTCACTCTGCGTGATCTATCCATCTGTACATAATTTGAACAATTTTGTAACTTATAAGAACCTGTAGAGCGTAATCTTCATTCAAGTTTATTTTAATTATTTCTTTATTCATCTATTTATTTCATTATTACCGAAACACATGCGTATACGGGGTTGAGTGGAAGAGCAGCTGACGCTTTTAGTGTCATAGTTGAACTCCGCCTTAGAATTTTTTTTCTTGTATAATTTTGTACATAACATAACAAATAATAATAATAATAAGTAGCATGCTACCCATTACGTCTGTAGCACACCCGTATGGTATGGACGGTCCTCAATACTAAAAGGTAGACTAAAGATTATGAATGACTGAACCAATTGTTGTTCAGTAGTCACAAAAACCCCGTTCATAAAAGCCATTAAAGTGGAAACGCATAATAAGCAATAGAATTGCATTTTAGTAGAAAACAAAAATATTTACTTTAATACATTTTTAGAAATGGTTCTATAGTTTAGAAATACATAATACCTATACCTAAAGTTCAAAATCAAGAGTGATTTCTAACAATAATTTTATTTTTTGAAAAAAAACGAATACCAAAAATTTCAATTTAGAGAAATGTATCTAAACCATGATGTAACAAAAGAAGGCAAACTGCTACAACTCTAGCACGAATAAAGTGAATAACAAATTTTGTTATTCAAATAGTAAATGTGACCTAATAATCTAATAATAGATTCTTGTCTGATTAAACTGTAATACCATCTATTATTTCTATAACTTGAACGATGCAACTTGTAATCAGTTAAATTAATCTAAAACTTAAATTTAGATAGTGCAGGTCAGTCGTGTAACGTTAAATGGTGGGGCTCATGGCAGATAGTCACTAGTGACCCTCAAAAATGTTATACTATAGATATGTGTAGCTATAGTGTCTTCTTAAGAAAGAAGCAACAAATGTGAATTTTGTTTACAAGAATAATAACTTAGTTTTGAAAATGGCAAAGATCAATATATGTATAATATAAATACTGTTTGGAACAAAAAGCAAGATGGAACTTTTAGGAAGGCAGTGTCTGTAATTGTAATAAAAATTTAGTTTCTTCTTTTTAGTTCAGATATAGCAGAAGCCACATACATTATGCCTATTCAAAGGGAAAATTCTTTGATGCAGGTTTATGCTTAATGTATGATTTTTTCATAGTTCTTTAATTTCCTTTATATATGTATTATAGTGTTTTATGTTTTCTATTGATGTCAAATTTCCTTTTTCTTAATCCTTCTACAGCTGTGTCAATTATGTTATTATTGTGTTGTCCATTGTTGGTTTAGTGTGTCCTCTTTTCTGTTGTGAAATTAATCTATTTTCGTAGAGTTATTTTATACTGTCATTCTTCAACGATTCTACAATGAATTTGTTGCTATGAGATTTTGTTTTAATACCAAAGGTACACAATAGCAGTAGTGATCACTTCCTACATTGGCTGTATGTAGCGCACTTTCATCAAGTATTTGCGACAGTCTGTTATCACATAATTTTTTGAGATGCATATTTCATATAGGGTTGATTGGTGAGATTATAATTATTACATTTTCTTTAAAATTTAAAAAATGTTAACCTGCTGCATTACAAAATGTATTTGAAGTCAATAAAAATTAAATATTTTTGAAATGCCTTTAAATTTACATAAAAAATTCATGATGTGTTTGTATTATCATTTACAGGCACATTTTTTAGGAAACAAATCTATTCTTTTTATCAACACAACCAACAATTTATAATTAAAGTTGATAAATCAAAAGATAGGTACCTATACTTTTGTTAAACGGTCCGAGGACAAAAACGAAAAATCATGAATTTCTAATATCTGGATGGCATACAAAAACAATCATAAATAGACCGTTCGACAGTTCTGCAAGATGAAGAATAGTAAAAAGTCATAAAAATAAAACACGAAACATTTTTCATGCTCAATTTTTTATGTTCGATTTTAAGAAGCTACTTTATTTATTAGGTAGTGGCATTTGCAGCTTCTATAGCCTCAAAGCCCATTCTAGCAGGGGTGACCTTGTGTTTGCTATTGTTACCTCTTTGTTACATATTTAATCATTCCCACCTGGCTATAAGGTAATTAACGTTCTTTTTTGAGCTGAATTGTGTACTTATAAAATTATCAAAATAATGGTCAAGTTAACCAAGACAAAACCAATTGTAACTGATAATGATCGAATCATTTACTACTTTAAATTATTTTTATTTATTTATAACCAATTCTAATATTTATTTGGTATTAAATTGTTCATTACGCTTCCTAATACCATTTTTATATTTCTAAAAAGAGATCAGTTGAAAATACTGAGTCTAGAATTGCTAGATGAACTTGTAAACCATAACACCTGTGTTATCTCAAGCTATAATTACACCTATGGTTGCTGCCCCCTGAGAACACCATGAAGGAGCTTCTGAGAACATAGCAGTAAGTGCATACCATCTTACGTAATTCAGTTTGTCTTGTCGATAAAGGCAGATTTGACGGCTATGGATTTAGGCGGTGACATAACAAAAGCTTTTGGTAATAATCTCCCACGGGATCATGTAACTTTATTAGCTGTTATTAGACGCCAATGCGTTTTCAATTAGGGAGCTACTGAAACACGCATACACTGTGTACCTGCTGCGATATCATTCTAAGCACAGTTCGACCTTGAACGCCCAGCAATTTCATTCTCAATTTTAACAGTTTGCATACCGACAGTAAAGCGTTTCTTCTGTCAGTATTAATTGCTGGAATGTTTGCATAACACTCTAGATATCAACTTATTGTAATTGCTGACGTTAGAGATTTTAACTTGTTGTTTTTGTCCCATGTGTTGTTTCGAATTTTAATTATTTATTTAATTGTGACTATGAATTGGTGTGACACCAATCATGTTTATTTATTGTTTACCTCTGTAGAGCATCCAGTTTTACCTGAAATATTTTGTTAATTATGATCATTGATTGTTGCCACTATTTTGTGAAATTTAAATTCTATTTAAGTACTGTTACTGGTATATTTTCTTTGTTATCAATACTGACGACCCTTCATGAACCTGCTCGTCTTCCTTTGAGATTAAGGTTGAAGTAAAAAGCGTCCAAGGTTAGGTGGTGATTTGATTTGATAGCTAGATTTATATTTATGTTGTGTATAACGACTGGCGCCCGTTTGTATAAAATTTATGAAGTATAAATTGATTTTGAAGATAAACAATACATTGCAGCTTCTTGTAATTTCTCTTCGCCAATTGTATATAAACGGTCAAAAAACCAAAAACGGGGATGGCGACTAGTCCTCTGACATCCACCACAGTCAAGATGCACAATTTTTAACAATTATTTTCCATTGTATCATTTATATAGTTTTTATTGTTATGTAATAAAAATATGTGCAAATTAAGTATTTTATTCGCTATGTACAATCCGAACAAGAACCCATTTAATACAATCAAATAATAAACAAAACTTAACCTACCAACCTCGAATTTGACACAGACTGTAATATACTTCAGTAATGTGAAACGTATAACACGAATCGTAGGCGACTCTAATTATAAATTAATTTGATCTCTGGGTACTTCCCGATTTGTCACTATGATTTTCACAGCTGTCAATATAAAATTTATGTTTTTTAGATATTTATTGAGTTGTTGGATAAAATTTTGTATAGTATGCGTGTGATATTACTCCCCTCTTGGCCTGGCAGCCTCAAGGGCTCATCTTTCCTCTTGTGAATTATTTGTAATGTAACACATTAATTTGTACCATAAATAACTATTATTCTAGATAATAATGGTTACCTATGTATGCTACAAGTGAATAAACCAGTATTTTATCCATAAGGAGAAAACTTTAGCTCACGAAGCAAAGCCAAGTGAGATAATTTCCTCGAATGGATAAAATGTCTGTATTCACGTGTAACATATAAAAGTTTTTCCAATACCTACAATTAATTATATAAATAAGTTTTAAACTTAAATAAATAATTTAAATAGGTAATAATATTGCTTAGGCCACCTGGGTGGTTGAGTGGGTTGGCAGTCTGTTGAGCAACCAGGTGGACATGGGTTCAAATCTGTCCGTAGCCGAGAATTTTCTTGGAGCGGCAATGGATTTGAACTCATTAGTTGTAACGTAGGTTTAGAATTGTTGAGTGTGTGGTATGTTTGGATGCGGGGAAGCGTAATGAAAGTCGCGTGCGGCCCATTGCCTTCTGTTGCACTTCCCACAAAATATAAATGCTCCTCGACACCGAAAGATAAAAGAGGTTATAGATAATGAATGAATGAATAATATTACTTGGTTGTGTGCTTTAAACATGTATGTATTTTGTTAGTTGCTATGGATTATTAATTATTTTATTCACTAGTAAATAAAGTAACACTTTATCCATCCTCATCATTAAAATATTACTTTATCATCGAGATTTTCATAGACAAAATGCAGCTTTACAAGTAGCTATTGGAAAGAGAAAGTTATTTATGATCATTATCTTCGAGAACTTTTACTAAGCCTTATTTTATTTGTTTAAACATTATTTTAGATGTAAATATTTTAGAAATTGCAATTAAATATAAATTAAAACATGTAGCTAACCTTTGTTTATTCTAGGTCTATTTCAATTTATGTCTGTAACATCAGACACACTCCGAGGTGGTCTAAATGTGATGCGAAGCTCATATTTTCTTCATGAAAAGATTTCTATTGGAGTTGAATTACCACATCAACCTGAAGCGATGACAGAGGTAGAAGGGTTATGCAAAAATATTGCAAAAGACGGGCTGTCTTTAGTTGCCTCAGAAACGAGGACAGGTAGAACAGTAGGAATTATTTTCAATAAGTTACAAGTAAGTCACTTAAGCAAACTTATACAATACATGCAGAGCTATTTTCTTTTAGGTAAAATCTTCAGATAAAAACACCTATTTCGATCAGTATGAAGTTACCTGTAAGTACCCCTCATCTAAGGCATTAGTTAAGTTCCTGAATGATGCTGACGTTGCTGCAAATGTGTATGAGCTCTGCGAAACCAATTGCTTTCTGGAATTAGTGTTTTTAGGGGTTCTTCCAGAATATAGACGCAGGGGAATTGGTAGAAAATTATTTGAACTTTCTGTAGCTCTCGGAAGAGATTTGTCGTTTGGTAAAAATGTAAGAATATCTCTTGACAATCGTTCCTTGCCTCCGCAACCCACACCAGATGCGATTTCAGCTACTTGCACGAACATTATATCTCAAAATTGTGCCTCAAAATTAGGGTTTCGCCCAGCAACGACAATAGACTATAAAACTATAATGTTTAAAGGTAAAAGTTTTGCTGATCGAATTGGATCGACAGATGCATCATCACATGCAATTGTTCAGTACAAAGCTTTATCGTAATGTTTTGTAATATATGTTATTGTTGTTCAGTATATCATATAATTTAAAAAAATTACAGTTGTGTGCATTATAGCTAGGAACAAGGCAAACTTACAACTACTTTATACAAAGCAGCTGCAAGTAACAATTTATATTTTCACTAAACTAAATTCTCAACTTTATGTCACAGATAGAACTAAAGAACTAAAACTGGTGATTCAAACAACTAGAAAATTAGGATTATTTTTATTAGAAACATGCAGTAGCATATTTAAAAATATCTGGATTAATCGGAATTCTTTAAAAGAGAAAATTTTGTTTAACTATAATAATGCACTTGATATTTTCATTTTTATTATTATATACTATAATTTTACTTGTATTTTGTATAAATACATTGTGTTATAAAAAATGATTACTTTTGCTGCTGTTACGAATTTTACAAAATGTAGGTAATTATTTAAATGTTTAAATTTATGAGTAAGATGAGCAAAAATCTGATCTGAAAATATTTTACTTTATCTAGGTAAATAATAACTATAATATACCTACTTAAGAAATGTTATAAAAACTTCATTGCATGTAAATATTGTATATTATATAGTGTAAAATTAAGATATTCTATATAACTTCTAGTCATTCAAAGTCCATGAATATATTTCTGATTTTTATAGTAGTATATAGTAATACCTACTGTTTACTTAAAATGCCAAATGTAATACATATTGACTTTCGTATATAAACTTATTATAAATTGTACTACTATCAGACCTGTGCTTTGATGAGAGTTTCCAGTAAGATGTAATCATAAAAATGATACAAAATACTTACATAAGATATATATGTTAAACTCAGATGCCGAATTCGCTTAATTACCAAAATGGAATGCTCAGACCAGGAACTATGTAACAGTTGAGCAACTTCGACCTCCAAGTCTAGTATATGCAAATATATTTTATCTTACAGTAGTGGCTATTAAGGTAGTTTAAGCCATTGTTTTCAGTGACTCAAAACACACATCATTCACAAGTGATTGTAGTTACCATGTTTCATTATACAGTGCTACTAATTTTATGACAGTTTGTACCATCTTCGAACTTTATTGTACAATAATCACTACTATAAGATAAAATATCGCATATCACATGTGAGTGAAATAGCATTATACACTCGTGAGAATTACCACATTCGCAATTATGCATTCGTGTATCAAATACAAAGCTTACTCTCCTATAATGGCTTATTTTACTTACTTTTAATAAATAATGTACTATTATTTAAAAATATTCTGAAATACTTTCTTACATTTCGATTCATGAAAAAGTTTAGCAATGTTTTGAAAATATATATCCAAGAGCATTCCACAAATATATGAAGTATTTTTAGTGCTAAAATTTAACTTAATTGTATTTGAATGGAGATACTTACACTATAGTATTTGCATCCAGATAACATACAAATTGTTAACAGTACTGGATAACTATCGAGAGATCCAAAAAACAAAAACTGATCCTCAGCGGGCTGTGGATATTCAAACACATGAATAATATGTTGGTAGCACTGTAAGTCTATGTCAAATTCGAGGTGAGCAGGTTAGGTTTTGCATCAGTTTTGACAAAGACTGATGTAAAACCTAACCTGCTAACCTCAAATTTGACATAGACTTACAGTGCCACCAACATATTCATACGTTTGAATTTTCACAACCCGCTGAGGATCAGTTTTTTTTAATCTCTCGATATATTGTATTTGTTATTAGAATATAGCATTATAAAGCATTTGTAAATGTTAATGCTAATTAGTCGAATCAGGCGCAAACTGGCCAGGGGCGCTGGGGGCAACAGGGTCCCAGGCTGCGGAGTTATAGCAACCTTCGGGCCTGCCCTCCTTTCAAATTACTTTAAATGATCATCTATAAGCAACGAACTATTGGAGTCGTTAATTATGATATTCACAGAAACGGATTTAATGCCATCCGTAGAAGCTATAATCGACCAGTTTAGAAGAAGTTCAAAACAGCTGGGAAAGAAGCTGTTTATGTAGAAGAGTGTTTGTAATTTTTTTACACCCCCACAAATATATGCATCCCTGAAAAAATATAGCCAATTCGCACCTGAGTCGAATATATTGTAGTATGTGCAAAATTGTAAATGGTGTGACATTTTAAATAGATTCTCAAAAGTGGATTAGCAGTTTCTTTTTAAAGGCAGATAATTGCTTTTATACTAATAGGGTGTGATAGATAAGTTCTAATATAACCTATATATTTAAAACGTGAAGCGTTTTCTTTCGACATTTATTTTGAGACTTCCACTGGGCAGATTTCGTAATTCTTTTTTTAAATGAAAGCTGTTACCGTGTAGATGAGCACAAAAGTGCTAAATTGAAAATAAATTGATAATTTTTAGAGAAAAACCATCATATTGTAGTTCTCAAGTGGTTGCAGCCGGCCATGCAGTAGCAGTAAACCAAGTATATTCTCGAAGTCAGCCTGCGGCATTTTGCTGATTTTTGCATAGGACTACTATAACTACTAAATATTTATTTGAAATCAACAGTCTGCTGATTCGTGAGACAAATGTCAAAATACATGTAAAATCACAATTAATGAAAATCGGTATTGCTCAGATGCTGTAGGTAACGTGTTTTTTCTGCTTATTATAATTATGTGGATATGCTTATTTACACACTGGTTCATTGCTTTCCCTGTTGGTACAAGCATTCGTACATTGTTAAAACGTCTTTCGAAGTTATCCGACACCTGTTTTTCACACTCTTCCATCCTCACAGTTTCTTTCATGTAAGTTGCCTTCAGTCATCGCTTTTGTAATCTATTATTTCAAAATTCTATTCGGCCTTCTCCTAGCTCTTCTTTGTGGCACCCTTCCTATTTTCTCTGTGCGCCTAGCATGTGCGATGATCAAGTATATGTAGCAATATCATATGCGAGTAGTTCTGAAAACTTAAAAATTCAAATTTTACCTGATGGATAGTACCATACGTTAAACATTGTCTACAAAGAAGTTTTGTAAATTGCAAAATATTTTTAAACGGGTCCAATAGTTATGTTACCATTTTTTGAAAGGCTTTGTAGTTGCATACAACAACCTCAATAGAAAAGTATTAATCGAGTCATGATTTTACAAGAAACATGTATAGGAAGCTTAAAAAATCTGTAAAGGGCTTTACTCAGAACTTCCCTCGCAAGTAGCAGTTTTGAAACTAGACATTTTTAAAAATCAAAGCAAACTAGGGGTAAAAGTTTCTTAAAGTTCCTAATAATACAGAAATGATAAACGGAAACACTTAGTAATGCAAATTACATTAATTTGCAAATAAAGAAAAGCATTCCAGGCGGTGGTATTTAAACTCAGCGTAACTACAGCAAAGCGATTTCAACGCTTGGCAGCAGGCTGCACACAACCCGACCCTTGGTCCCGTCTATATTTACTTCAGGTAAAACACATGAGACCCAATAAATATTCCTCAACTACCCCAGATAAATGTTTTTATTACATGTCTTTTGGTTACTATAGCAACAGGCAAGGGCTATAATTAAGTACAGTCGGTATCGTATCGAATGCAGAGACTTGCGTTTTATTTTTTCTGGCTAAACCATAAAAGATATCAAAAGTTCTATTAGTGCTTCAAACTGTGCTTCAAACTGTGTTCTTCAATTTCATGTGTCTGCAAGTAGGAAGAAATTATGAACAAATTTTACCCTCTTCACCTCCCAAATTCCAATACAACAATTTTAGTATGTTTCTAACAGTCTCCGCATCAAATAAAGTTTACATGCCCAATTTAAACTTATAATCTTACAAGGTTTTTATTTAATAATTAAAAGAAGAACAATTTTTCAGCTGTTTATGGAGCTACAGCCACTAGAGAGCACACTTTTGCATAGAGGTAGGTTAGATTTAATCATCTTGTTTTGACTATAGGAATCTGTAGTGCTTACAACTTTTTTACCAAATTTCCAAGGACACCCTGTGTTGACCCTATAGGTCATATACAGGGTCTCCCAGAAATAAGCGCTCAAAACATATCCATAAAAGAAGCCAATGAGTTAACTGATAAATTAAAAATGTTAAAGTTCTACCTAAAAAATGCAGTGGGCCACTGCTTTTTACTTTACTGTTGTTGACCTATTAATTTTTTGTTTAAAGTATTATTACATTTGCTACACAAGGGAATTTATTCGCACGAAAAAAAAAAAAAGAAAATCATATATACTTCACAGCAGGGTGGTCCAGGAATTGTCTAGTCGTGTAGCAAACGTTTGCCAAGCTAGTTCCTGAGCATGAATGGGGAGGCGCCACTGGTTCGAGACGGTCCAAACCAGAAAACCTACAGGTGGCCGTGTAAGTTCCTAAACCCACTCAGCTGTTACATAAAAATAATAAACGACAGAAAACAACATAACTTGGAATTACCTAATTGTTTATTTGCACATACAAATCTGTACCATGCTTAAAAAGAAAGGCGACATAAATCTGCGATAAATAGTTTGTTTGTAAATGGAGTAGTACCTAGATGTAATTTTAGTTTATGTATAAAATGTACAAGATTTTATGTCAATAAATTTGAAATCCAAACAGAACTCTCTGATCTTAGCTTGCAATTCCGTTCGAGTATATGTAGCTCAACTGTAGTGACGGTAGTGACTAAACATTAACAGCGATAGCAGAATACGGGAGATCTTAATAAATCGTTTCAACGCTCAAATCAATTACCTACTCGCGATTCATTTGAAGTGGTACCATTTCGTGATGTTATTACACTAAAAATTGTGTATATTCAGCGCAGTGTGTTAAATGCAAAAATTCAAGCTCCCGGAAACCCTCGCAGAAGAGATCTGTTAAATTTCGGAACGTTGAGGTACTTGAACGCAACTAAACTGCAAAGGCACTATTGCCAATCGAAGAAATTATTAAATGTACAAAATGAAAGTAAGCTATTCCGCATACACATTTGCACGAGGTGAACGTCGCCAATAGCTACACAGAGTTTTCTGAATTTCTCGGTACCATCTGTTATGGAGATCACCATCAAACAAGGTAAGCGCAGTGCACAAGCTTTCACAAAACTAGTCCGAACGATATTTCTAGTTTAAGCGATGGGGTGAATAAACGCTAGGAGGAAGATACCTGGGGTTGTTCAGTGGCGCAGCGGCGTCGACAAAACAGCCATGCAGGGGTTTGCTCCACGGAGATGTCCTCTAGTTGGAAATAACTTCAAGTGCAACAGGTTCTTGCACTGGGGGAAAACCTTGTGGTTGTCACACTGGGGAGAAGCCGTACGTTCAAAGGCTATCACATGGATTGAGGGTGCCCAGACCGCGTGGGGGTCCTCCAGGTGCGACAATTGAGCTCCAAAGGGTCGCAAGCAAAAAAGAGGAGCACTAACGTACCAATTAGGGGACTATGAAAGAGCCAGAGCCCAGGGGGCTACGACAGAAAATCCTGAAAATCACACGATATCTGAATTCGACATCCAACGGAAGCACAAAATAACATACCAGAGCTGTTGGATGGCCTGTGAGTGAATTGCAGAAATACATAATCATCCCAGTATAACTGGCTTCATTTCAGCAATATAGCACAATATTTCCTAGGGCTGAACACAAAATCTACCGATAATTTTTGGAAATTACATGATCCACCTAAGTGAAGTATCCAAAATGACATGCAGCCCCAAAAGGAAATCATCTCACGAAATCAGTCTCATAAAATGGCCGCCGGAAATCGTACTAACAATGTCTTTTGAAAATTGTATTATAATCCCCTAGAATTTTCAAGGTTTTCCAAAATCATCCAAAAATGCAAAAGTGAGTATGCAACCAAATCTACACCTAGGAACTACAGGTCAATCTAGATCTCGAACTTACATCTGAATGTATTTAAGCGAAAATCATACATAACAATTCTTGACTGCATCTAAATGTAAAATTACACGTAACAGTATTGTTGATAATCCTAGCAACATCATAAAAATCTTGTAACTTTTGAACGTATTTCCTTAGCAACTATATCTTTCTGAAAGTCCACTGGTTATGGTTGGGGTTTTTAATCAATATTCAAAAAGCTCTGAATAAAAAAAAGTTTGCTGAATTGTTTGACAAACATCACTTTATGCATCCTGGCCGTTTTTTTTGAAATCCATTATTGTTTTCATTTCTGACAAATGCCAATTTTGGCGCCACATACCCACGATGATATTTAAATGACAACTGCTGTCAACACAAATACGTGTTTTAATAGTTATGTGTGGTACAAGTAAATAAAGAAGCATTTTATCCATAAGGGGAAGTTTCAGCACACGAGACAAAGGCGAGTGAGATAATTTTCCCGAATGGATAAAATCTGTTTATTTACGTGTGGCAATACCTAAATTTAGTTGTACAAATAAGTTTTAAAATTCAATAAATAATTTTAACTAAATATCACATTACCTGTTTTTGCACCAGTTACCACAGCAGCACGTATCTATTATGTTAGTTGCTATGGATTTTGAATTCATTAGTAAATAAAGTAGCGAGGAAACCGCGTAGCGCAGTTGGGTAGCGGTAGGTTTGCTAATAAGCAAGTCCTTGGTTGAAATCCCACAGGGGCCGGAATTTTTCCGCAGCCTTGGCGATTGGAATCGGGCTTGGTGAAATCATTCACAGTTGGGCATCAAATTAACTGTGCTCTATTCAGATCCACAGACCTAAGAGATAGAGTAACAAGGTCAACACATTAACACGACACACTACACACAATGGTTGCTGTGCCAGCACATAAGGCGCACTCCAACTTTGTATCCCAAATCCCGGACAAGTTGAGCATTGTACCACCAGATGCAAGCACATAAAGCACCAGCCTCTACACCGCAAGGTAAAACGAGGTTTAACGATAATACATACAATAAAGTAGCATATTATCCATCCTCATCATTAAAATGTTATTTTACCATGGAGATTTTTATAGATAAAATACAGCTTTAAAGTAGACATTGGAAAAATATATATTTTTAAATTGTAGTATCATATATAATGCGACTAGTGGGTTCTTGATTATCAAATAATAATTTCTGTTTACAAGAGATATATTGTTTGGCAATCACGCGAGTCCGAAGAACATTGACAACTACATCCTCAGCAGATCAAATGGAAGTGACTTTTAGTTCCTAGGAAGTAATAGCTATTTCTGCAACAAGTGCTAAAAGTGGATGTTTATGTAACACTTTTAGCACGAGTTTGCACACAATATTTTTTTCTACGGTCTTAAATTTACTGTTATTAACCCATAATTGTCGATTTAACATAAGTTTGCATTTATGACAGTTATAATTTATGTCTTAGTAAAGAGATGGCCGTGAAGGCGCAGGTGACTGTTTCTGCAGTTGGTAGCTGTCAAAGTTAGTTATCAAAGGTAATTATAATAGTGCACATTTTACTTTATTCATTACATAATGCTTTGATTATTTAAAAAACACTTTACCTCGAATGAAAGAAGTAACAAGAATAACTTTATAACCTCACTTCCTGTTTAAAATTCTAAATTCAACACCAGCTGTTTACTTTTAGCACATGGGCTAAAAGTAAACAGCTGATTTCACTTTTAACACGTTTATTTATAAATAGTTATTTAACAAACAAGTGTGTTAATGAGAGCGATTCATAATCAAAATATTTTAACGTATGAGCGCTAGCAAACACGTTAATTGTTGAGATTATTAACCGCCGATTAACACATGAGTTAGTTCAAATATTTTTTCGTTGATCGTATCTTATTAAATTGGAAACAATTTTATTTTATTGCATGACAAAAATTTGATATTTAAAATTTTCACATTCATGGTAACTTTGATTTCCTATACTAAAATCGTTTATTAATAGGGGTCTGTTATAAATGGAAAATTCCCGAGAAATAAAACACAAACAAAACATGGACCGATATAAAAACAATTTACTCTGTAGGCGTTCATCTATACACGATCGTCAATTAAGGCAGGTAGAGCTTTATAGTATTCCAAAACATTCGACGTTCAAATTTAAAAGTTGTTTCGAGTATCATTCCGTTATTATCATTAATAAGTGGTTTATTTTATTTAAGGAGTGTAATACAATTACTACGTTTAAAAATAAACTTAGAGAAGAATTAGTTTTAAGTCAAAGTAATTTTTTGGAAATATAATTTTGTTTTATTCGTTATGAATTTTATGGTTATTCTTCACTGTGCCAAATATTAGGTATATATTATTATTGGGTAGGGTTGAAAACCTGTTCTATGCAGAACCCCACCTATTGGGATCTTGTAATTATACATTTATTTACTTATTTATACTATATTTTTTGTATATTATCCCAATAAAGCTTATATTATTATTATTATTATTATTATTATAATCGACAATACAAGGACAAAAACCAAAAATGAATAAAAAGAAATTCATGACCAAATTAGGAAAAAAATTCGAAGAGCAAAAAAACCCTGGATGTTAGATGCGAGGAGATCGAACAGCACAATATTTTCAACTTACACAAGAAGATAAAAGAAGTGGTTGGCCTAGGATGCCAGTAACACACGAGGACGCTGAAAGATATGATCATGGAAGGAAAATTGAGAAGATGAAATGAATATATTAAAGAATAGTTTTATGATAACAAATCCAACATAAGTACAAGTGGTGAAGGTCCACAAATACACAGAAGTGAGGTAGAGCATGTAATCGCATTAACAAAAACAAATAAGGCTCCTGGATCCGATGAACTGAACAACGATATACTAAAACCGCTACATGATGACGCTATAACAATCGTGGTAGAATTATTCAACATCTAATACCACATCACTGGACGTTATCTACATTCGTTGCTATACCGAAGAAACAGCACAGTACAGACCATAATCACTATAGAATCATAAATCTCATTAGCCACGTCCTAGAAGGGTTCCTGCGAGTTATACACACCAGAATATACAAAAAGTGTAAGGTATTAGGGAAGCACTTCTTGCATTCAATGTGCTAGTGCAACAATGACATATTCGAGTACTTCATAGGTTACACAAAAGCCGTTGACAACACAAAACGTAACAAGCTGTTTAGCGATATTAAATAACTGAAAAACAGATCATCAGGACATCCACATATCAAACCGTTGCAGGGGTCAAACAGCTAAAGTGAAGGTAGAAAATAGATTATCAGAGGACGCAGAAATAAAAAAGGCAGTCAGGCAGGGGTGGGTATTGTCACCTCTGCTGTGGAACATCTATTATGAGGCAATTTTCAAAAAAGCATTAACACAAGAACACATAAATAATGACCAACGAAAAAGAATATTGATGCTTAATGGAGCAGTTACAATTGGGGTTGCCAGATGGCTGAGATTTGTAGGAAAGTCCCGGAATTCCTAGGATTCCTACTGATTTCTTTAGAAAATATAGTTTTACAGATTTCGTTAAAATGAAGAAAATAATTTTTTTGAGACATTTCAGACTGCTTAATAATTTATTGACTAAAGAAAGAAATAGTTCATGTTACGAGTTTTATTTAAACATTTTATCTGTTATAGCTCCATTGGTGATAAACTACAAGAATTAGTCAACTCTAACGATAAAACAAAAAATAGTTACGAAAACTTTAAAGTGATTACCAAATTAAATAAATAATGAAGCCACATTTTTGCCAAATATTAGTCTTTTTATTCAATACTTGAACCAAAAACTAGAATTAAGTTTTATTCGAATATATATTGTCTAAGGTGAATTTGCATAGTACAAAAATTTTTAATTTTCCCCTGAAATAAATTGTGTAGGTACCATGATTTAATACAATATTTAACTAAAATTATTTAATATGTAATAAATTTTTCAACCATCGCCACAAAAATGTCTCGGAAATCTTGGTTTTCAATCTGGTAACCCTAGTTACAATAATACAAAGGTTAGCATTAAAAAGATAAAGAGCACTTCAAGACTATAAACGACTAAAATAATAAATGATGGTAGTCTCTATTTAATTTATAAAAAAATCTGTTACGGAACACATTATCTCTTAAATCTACGTATATCAAAGCTCTATCAAAAATTCTTTTAATATCTACATAGAATCAATATTTGATAACATAAATATTGCACGATATTATACAACATTAAAATATATGTATGTGGATAAATAGGTATATAAAAACCCTAGTCTAGCACCCAAGTTGGTTACAGTTGCCACAAGTAGTAGTGCAGTTGCAATACTATTACTAAATTTTGTACAATTTATTGTGTAGTGATGGCACATAAAACTTGGGTTAGATCAGAAAAAGTGCCTTACCCTTCGGTATGGAGTGAATTCAAAAGAGAAAACAATGGTTCAGAATTGCACTTTGTAATTCAAGACATCACCAAAGAATTGTTTCCAGCTTGTGTTCAGTTTATGACAAAATATTTTCTCCCCGATGAACCCATGTATGCATCTTTAGGTAAGACTACCTACACTTAACCAGCACTTATAAAATATTTATGATTACACAGACCTGTTAGACGATGCTGTGTCAGTCAAAGAGCAGATAAATTGGTGGGAAGATGTATTACCTGAAAAGCTTAGCCTGATATGTTTGCTGAAAGACGTTAACAATCCCGCTGCCGACCCTCAGATTGCTGGAATGAATATACTTTACTACCACCACAAATCACACGATGATGCTGCTGACGAGGTAATAGTAATGTTTCTCTTGTGGCTGCAAATATTTAACATTACATTTAGACTAAAGGTACTAAGTTCAAAACGATATGTGACATTGTCAAAGAAGTTGAAGCCCGAGTCGATAGATACAAGTTGTTTGAAACTGAAGAGTATATAGATGAATTTGGACTGTGCGTCCATCCAAATTATAGGGGCATGGGGATTGCAACAGAATTGTTAAAAGCGAGGTAAGCACCATAACCTAAGATTTACTAGTGCTTGGAGGCAGAAAAATATGGTCAGCTGAAAGCAACTAGTTTTCCTGATAAAATCTATTCTATACAGCATTCACCCCATTCTCCACTGTAATTGCAAGGGTTTGATCTGTTTCACACGTTATAGATATAGGCACGTAGCAACAGCAAGCTTTTAATATGTACTTATACTGCAGTCACAGTCAGTTATCAAGGTATTATTATTTAATAGTTTACGGTTACCATACCCTAGAAAGAATATTCCTATTCAATAAGGAACAACAGTGGATATTTTGCCACAATTTCTGTTTATTAATTAAATTATATACAGGGGGAGTCAATAGTTCTCTATAATTTAAAATACAACAAATAGGTATTTACATATAAAAGTTTAATAACTTTTTTAACTCTTGGTAACTTAATCATTTTCAGCTCTATGTGGTGTTCAGTTTTTGCTGGCCAGCCCACATGTTCACTTGTCTTTTAAATAAAACTCGCTGTATAAAGTTAAATGTTCTTATCCACCATCTGTTTTCCTTTCTGATGATATTCAGTTTTCTAAATTCTTTGGCCTTGCCAAGTTATGAATTTTTTTGTGACAAATTGTCTTTTTAAAAATATAGCGATATTATTTGAGTTAATTAATGAATCAAATTAAGTGACCTAGTGTTTGTGGTAAGCTTCTATCATATATACATATAGTTAGAAACCCTTTTACCGCATAATGGTGTAGAGCAGGGGTGCTCAAAAGGTCGATCGCGATCGACAAGTCGATCGCGAGTGCTTTTTGAGTCGATCTCGAGAAAAAAATCCGATATAGAACTATTCACAGATTTTGTTTTAGTAGGTAGGTAACTAAAACAAAATGTAATGAATAAACAACTAAAATTTATTCGATCCACAATTAGGCCAGAATAACCCCTTCATCACTTTTTTATCGTAAAGGCGACTTTATCAAAAGAACGCGCGGTACTTGTCAAAGAAAAGCCGCGTTTGGCGGGAACATTCGAGACTTCGTTCGCGCCGATATAAATGTTGCACCTGCACCTCAGTCTGAGATGTAACTTGAAGGCGATACGTCGATACAAAGTTTATTAATAAATAGAACAAAATGAGTGCGGCGAAGAAAAGTAAAAAAAATCATTTTAATAACGATTGGGAGGAAGAATATTTTTTTTTGCATGGTAAAGGATAAGTGCATTTGTCTCATTTGCCGTGCGTCAGTTGCAATACCTAAGCGTGGGAACTTAGAGAGGCATCATAAAACGGTTCATAAAAACTATGAAAAGGATTTTCCGTCACATAGTGAATTAAGAAAACGAAAAGTACGTGATTTGATAACTTGTTTGAAAAAAGAACAAACCATGTTCACAAGACTAGCCAAACAACCAAAAGCTGCAACGATCGCGTCATTTAAAATATCTCATGTATTGGCGAAACACAAGAAACCATTTGAAGATGGATCGGTTGTGAAGGAAGCATTTATTGAAGCGGGTGATACTTTATTTGGAGATTTTAAAAATAAAACAGAGATTATGTCTGCTATTAGAGAACTTCAGTTATCTCGTCCGACTGTCACAAGGCGTGTTAAAGTCATGAGTCAGGACTTGGCAGATAAACTAAAACACGATATCATGGAATGTACATAATTTTCTTTACAATTCGACAGACACTGCCCAGCTGTGTATTTTTATTCGAATGGTATTCAATGACATGTCGGCTAAGGAAGAGTTTTTAACAATGATTCCTCTGAAAGGAACTGCCCGTGGTAAAGATATATATGACGTTTTCTTCAATTTTGTAACAAACTACAAGCTACCAATATATAAACTAGTGTGCATTACAACCGATGGAGCACCAGCAATGACTGGAAACAAAAACGGTTTTGTGGCATTGTGTCGAGCGAATGACGATTTCCCTTCATTTTTCTCCTTCCATTGCATTATACATCAACAAGTTTTGTGTTCAAAAGTTCTAAACATGGGGGAAATTATGGGCATTGCAATAAAAATTGTGAATTCCATCCGTGCACGTAGCTTGCAACGACGGCTCTTTAAATTGCAGTTGGAAGCTAATGAGTCAGCTGAACACACTGATTTAGTTCTTCACACGGACGTCAGGTGGTTGAGTCGCGGAAAATTTCTAGAAAGGTTTCAAGAATTATTGCTCGAAATAACAGCTTTTCTGGACGAAAGAGGTGATGACACTCAGATGCTGAAAAACGGAAAATGGCTGACTGATTTGGCATTTTTGACAGACATCACAATGCATTTAAACACCATTAACTTGGAGCTTCAAAGTAAAGGAAAAACTATTATTGAGATGATTAGCGCAATAAACGCATTCAAAAGTAAATTGCAACTTATGATAGATCAACTGAAAAGAAAGGATCTGAAACATTTTCCGTCTTTGAAAGCAAGGATTCCTCATTAAAAGCAATAAAATGCAGTAGTGATGGATCACCTCCCTGTTAAGGATTCCTCAGTTGAATTATGATATTTATGAGGCAGAATTATCAAATATTTTGGGCCAATTCGAAAAAAGGTTTTATGATTTCAGTAAATTGGCAAATATCTCATCATTTATGAGTTATCCTTTTTCGTGTAAAAACATTGAGGAATTAGCTACTGAAATAGCAAGTCAGTTTAACATGGACTCATGTTCTGTTGAAAATGAGTTAGTGCAGATTATATCAGATATACATCTCAAAGCCACAGCATCTAATACAAAATTTTGGTGTTTTCTATCTGAAGATAAATATCCGAATCTAAGGCAAATCGCCCTTCAGCTAACGGCAATTTTTGGGTCAACTTACTTGTGCGAGTCTGCATTTTCTGAAATGAAGATAATTAAGTCAAAATATCATGCTTGCGATTAGCATTCGGTAATTACGTACCATCTTATGAAAAGTATGC
Organism: Agriotes lineatus; assembly: GCA_940337035.1. NCBI lineage: Eukaryota > Metazoa > Arthropoda > Insecta > Coleoptera > Elateridae > Agriotes > Agriotes lineatus. Next base: position 28,215 of record CALNHX010010627.1, read on the forward strand.
TGAGGACATGCAGTGCTACGCTTCAACATCCGAAGTCACTCTTTAGTTAAGTTTAAACACTAGAACTCGTTAGTTTTGTAAGAACCAATAAACTCGCAATTTTGAATTATTATGTGTTTTCTTTTCATTGACATTTTAGAGTAGACCTTGAGTAAAAAATGCATATTGTGTGGAAAACTAATATCTATGCCACGATACACCTGGACGACAATCCTGCATCACACATACTTGCAGCCTCTCAGAGTCGATCGATCGGAGTCTAACAATATTGAGGTAGATCGCCAGCAGTTCAAGTTTGAGCACCCCTGGTGTAGAGCTATTAACTTATACACTGTACACAAATTTTCTCCAATTTTTCTTGTTTTTTTGCTAATGTTCTGCAATAGTTCTGTCCCATGTCTGCCATGGTCTTTCTCACTTTCTCCTTAGTCGTGTTTTGGCTTCCCATACTCGTTTGGCTGGTCTTTCATCGTTCATTCTTTCTAAGTGACCCCACCAACTGAGCTGTAAGTCTTCTTTCATTTGTGTATTTCTGATTCTTTTTTTTCCTGTGGCTCCCACGACTTCTTAGATACTTTATTTCAACTGCTTGTATTTTCCTCTTCTGTTCTCTTGTTAGCACCCATGTTTTTGCTTCCATATAATAATAATAATAATTTTATTCGTTTCCACAATTACATAACAATATAACAGAAATAAATATATATATATATTTATGAGAAAATTGTTTGGGGAAACCTCAGGGACCCAAATCAGTTACTGCAGCGCAGTAGCTGTTCTTCCATTGGACCCCTGTATATTAGAAAAAACACATTTTTTCGCATTACGACATAAAAAACAACACATGCAAAACTACAGGATAATTTATTGCTTTCTTCCATCTCATGTATTTTGATAAATTTAAACGATTAAAAGAAGAGGAGCTATACAGTTTGCATATTCAGCAAAACTTCTCGAAATTTATTTTTGAATTGTTTTACAGAATAATTTTTTAAGAAATGTGGGATGAGAGTGTAGATCTTGTAAATATTATAAGAAAATGATCCTTCATATAGAGCTGTTCGATGAAGAGGCGGCGTTATCCCACCTTTGAATCGCAAATTCATCCCGAAAAGATATTTTATTATATAAGTAAGGAGGGCACTTTTCAGTAATTATTCGATGATAAAGACAAGCAGCACTCAGCAACCTTCTGTTTTTCATATTTAGCCATGATAAATCTGACAATTTGTGTGAAACATGATCAAATTTCCGGATTCCGTAGATAAGACGTATACATGAATTTTGAACTCGTTGAATTTTCTCAGAAGCTTCCCTAGTAAGGCAAGGTCCATATAATTGAGAACAAAAATTAAAATGGCTTAAAACTAGAGTGTTGCAAAGCAATGCCTTAATTTTTGGTGAAATGTATTGTCTATGTGGATAAAGTAATTTTAAACAGGCGTATGCTTGTTTAACACATCGAGTTATGTGAGCATTATATCTAAAACTATTATCTAGAATCACACCAAGATTTTTTGCTTCAGGCCGAATAGGTATAAGTTTGTTATTGATGCTTAACTGTACTTGAGACCTTAATTCTTCCACCCTCTGTTTATTGCCAAACATCATTATCACAGATTTTAGAGGATTTATTATCAAATGGTAATTTAAAGATGTCGTAGCAATGCCGTTTAAATCGGCTTGGACCTCGCTCAAGGCTTGCTGCCAATCGTTGTATTCAAAAGAGTGGTACAGCTGTGTATCATCAGCATACATATGCAGTGAACAAGTTTTAATTACATCACAAAGACCATGTGTATAGATTGTAAATAAAAGTGGACCTAGGATAGACCCTTGTGGAACGCCCCTAGTTACTGATCTGTATGCTGACGACTCCAACTGCAGCCTGACGCTCTGTTCCCTGCCTGTCAAATAATCTCTAAATAAAGCAACAGCACTATCTGAGAGACCAATATTTTTTAAAATTGTTAACAAAATGTTGTGATCGATGGTATCAAAAGCTTTGCTGAAGTCTAAAAGAACTAACACAGACATTTTATTTTGATCAGTTGCTGTCATTAAGTCATCAGTGACATTGAGCAGGGCGGTAGTGCAGCTGTAACCAGGTCTAAATCCAGATTGGTGTGTTGGTAAAATATTATTATCTGCCAAATAAGAACGAAATTGAAAATTTATTACTTTCTCTAAAATTTTTGACAGGACAGGGAGAATACTAATTGGCCGCAAATCCCCAAATTCCTTCGGGGCAGATATCTTCGGAATGGGCACAACTACGGCCTTTTTCCACGGCTTTGGAAAAGTACTAGTAGATAAACAAGTATTAATGATATGAGTTATATAAGGAATAATTTTAGAGCAAAAAAGTTTAACAATTTTAATATTCAAACCGTCCCAGCCATATGCGTTACTTTTAATATCATCTATAATTTTTAATACAATTTCAGTACCTACTGAGTAAAATTTAAAGTTATTTGAGCTTTGATTGTGAACATAATAGTTATCAATATCGTTATTAACACTGTTAACACTAGTATTTATGCTACTGAGAAAATAATCGTTAATTTCCTCAGGCCGTTGTAGGTGCAGCGGTAAATCATGGCACGTATTGCGAGTTGCTATGTTTAACTTTTTCAGTTCGTTCCACATACTCTTATAATCACTATTACTTAGTTTATGCTCGAGATAAGCCTTTTTTTCTAGTTTAACAGTTTTATTAGTTAGATTACGCAGCGATTTATAGTAATTCCAATGACTTGATGATTTCGTTTTCTTAAAATTCCTATAAGCTTTGTCTCTAAGTTGCATTAACAATTTAGTGTTATCTGTTAACCATGGTGATTTTTTTTTATTGTTACATTTAATTATTTTTACAGGAGCATGTTTATCAATAATATGCAAGATGTTGTAATTTAAGTAGGCTTGGTTAGGATTGGTTGGAATATTGTCTTGAACACGTGTATTTTTATCTGTCGTGAGATTTCTTTCTTATTTATGAAGGAGTTATTCATAGCATAATATAGTTTTAGAGTTTTTTTCTATTCTATTCCATTGTTCTCTATCGGCACTCCTAGGTACTGAAAAGTTTTGGCTTACTGTAACGTTATATCGTCTATCTTAATGTTTAGTTTCTCTTATTCATCTCCTATAACCTTGACTATTGTTTTGCTTTTGTTTTGTTTCATTCCATTTTCCTGTAGTATTCTATTCCAAGCTTATAGGTTATCCTGTGTCTTTTCCACTTTTTGCCATTATCACCACATTGTCTACAAATGCTCCCTCGGAAACTTTCACTCTTTGCATGTTCCTGTGTCCTACATGTAGTGTTTTAGCTTCCAGTGAACATTTCTTTATTATGTGCTCTATGAATATTATGAATAACACCAGTCTTTCGTTGTGAATTGTTCAAATCTCATGTTGTTACTGTCTATATAATTAATATTGTCTTTGTATACAGGGTGTCCCGCAACTCCCACTAATGCTTCAGGTAGCAGGCTTCTGTAACGCATGAGAACTCTCAAAATTATCAATACAAACTCTCTACAGTGTGTAGTTTCCTCATACGAAGTATTAAAAGAAAATTAAATTTGACAAGACCGTTTGGAAGTGACAAATTCAAATGCCCTAATAAGTATTATTACATCTAGAAAAAAAATAATGCACAAAGTAACATTTTTATTAATAAAATTAAGTAATAAGAAAAAAAAATTCTCAATCAATTCTTTGGCTCAGACAACATTACATTATTATACTTTCCGCTCCCATACTCCTAATATCTCCATTTCTTCTTTCCTTAGTGTCTAAACCTCACTAGCAAATACAACTATCAGTCTTGCTACAGTTTTGTACACCCGTACTTTTAACTTTCTTGATAATTACCACTTTACTTTTAAGAAGACGGTTAAGCCCATTTAAACATCTCTTTCCAGTCATTACCCTTGTTTATATCTCCTCACTGTTTCCTGATGTTCTTGGTATAACTGTTTCATGGTATTTGCATCTCTCTAATTCTTCAAAATTATACTTTTTCCTTCATTGACCGTTATTGTTAGGTGTCGTCCATCGGTGAAAGCATTCTCAGTTCAGCTCATAATTCTTTTTACTTTAATTAATTTTCAAATCTATTTCTAGCTTCTTGTTTCAGTCTCCTTAATACCTCTTGTAGCTCATCTTTGCTTGTTGCTAAAATTCTAATATCGTCTGCATATGCCAAGACTTGATTGTTTTTTAGTGTAGTAATCCTGACCTATTATCTTTCTAGCATCTAATTGAACAAAAGTGGCGACAGATGTTCCCCTTGTCATAGTCTTCCTTTTACTTTATATTATTTAACGTAATTTTTATCCTCTAATATTTTTTCACTGATCTCAAATTCCACTAGTGCCTTAAATAGTTCAATTTTTACTACCTTGTAATACGCTTGCTTAAAGTCTATATATAGTACATTAGTTTCTTTTTAATGTTCATAGATTTCTGCTTGGATTTTCTTTAGCTTAAATATTTGATCAACCACCCTCTTCCCTCTCTGAAGCCACTTTGGTATTCACCTATTACCTCATCCATTTTTATCACTAGCTTCTTTTTTATGGGTGTTGCTCATAGCTTGTAGGCTATGTTAAGGAATTGCTATGTCCCTACAGTTCTTACACGGCATTTTATCTTCTTTTTTTATAAATTGGTCATAATATGGCTTTTATCCACTCTTGAGGCATCTTTTCTTCTACAGATTTGTTTTATTAGCTCATACTTATATTTTTTCTATCAGCTTCTTACCCTCAAATTTAAACATTTTTGCCATCATTTCACTTCCTGGGCTTTTATTTTGTTTTAGGCTTTCGATAATTTCTTTAATCTTTTGGGTAGTGGAAGGCTCATCTATATATATATATATATATATATATATTACGAAGATTTTCGCGGCTGATATGTATTAAAGGTAAACATTTAAGGGTGTCATACCGCTTAATAAATTCGAAGATTTCTCCAACTGGTTGAAGAACATCTTGAATGGCACTTGGAGTTGGACGACGTTTCGACGAAATCACATTCGTCATTTTCAAGTCCTTGTAGTAGTCCTGGTTTGGCTTCTAGTTATGCGGCAACACGACGAACTGTCAACTTGATGTACAGCTGACTGAATAGGTTGTTTATCAATTACTGTGGCAACTAGCATCGAGGGAGCTGTACTGCTAGAACGGATGGCTGGTGTTCGTAGAGAATGGCCGGCCGTTGCTTGTAGTAACGTTGGTAACCACGATGCAGGTAATCGGCTTGTGTCGTCGCGGGTGTTCATACAATTCGGACGTTTCACGATTTCGATGGCTTCTCGTATGATGCATGCGTTTTTGTGTTCGACGCTGACAATGCTCTTGGTGTTTTCGAAATCAATCTTGTGCGAAGTATCCCATATATGATGCACTAGCGATGAAGTGTGTTCCATCTTCTTAACATAATTCTGATGTTCCTCCTTGCGTGCCTTTATTCTCCGGTTGGTGTGGCCTATGTAGCTGCTATCGCAATCCCGACACGGTATCTCGTAGACTCCTTGGTTTTCCAAAGGGATGTACTCTTTAGGATTCCTCAGTATGGACTGGATTATTCTATCCGTGGTAAAGGTTGTCCTGATGTTACATTTTCTAAGGATTCTTCCGATTTTCTCTGTCGTGCCTCGGATGTAAGGTAGGTACGCCGTGCCACAAGGTCTCTCCTCTTCTGCGTCTTGCGTTTTGGTCTTCGGTGGTCGGAACGCTTTCCTAATCGCTGCTCTGCCATAACCATTTTGTTCGAATACTCGAGCAAGGGTTGCTAATTCTTGTCTTGTATTCTCCTTGTCGGCTATCCTTCTTGATCTACAAACCAGTGTTGTCAGGACTGATTGTAGTTGAGCAGGGTGGTGGTGTGAATTAGCATTTAGGTAGCGATTGGTGTGCGTGGTCTTCCTATAAACCGTGTGCCCCAATTTGCCATTCTTCTTGGTGATGAGAACGTCTAGGAATGGAAGGTGGTTGTTCTTCTCCAATTCCATCGTAAACTGGATCTTATTATGGATGCTATTGAGATGGGTAAGGAAATCAGCAAGTCGATTCTTACCGTGACCCCATATGGCAAAGACATCATCGACATACCGAAGCCAAAGTTTCGGTTTGTAAATGGTGCTGTCCAGTGCTTTCGATTCGAAGTCCTCCATGAAGAGATTCGCAATGACGGGAGACAAAGGTGAACCCATTGGCGCTCCTTCTACTTGCTTGTAGCGTTGACCATTATAGATGAAATATGTATTCTGGAGACAATGATCGGCAAGTTTGATGATGTGTTGAGGTGGATCATACTTCTGTTTAATGACGTTTAGAGCTTCGGCAACTGGCACTTTAGTAAACAGAGAGACGACGTCAAAGCTCACGAGGATATCGGTCGGTGTAATTTTCTCCTTTTGCAGCATCTCGATGAAGTGGGTAGAATTCATAACGTTCTAGCAGTACAGCTCCCTCGATGCTAGTTGCCACAGTAATTGATAAACAACCTATTCAGTCAGCTGTACATCAAGTTGACAGTTCGTCGTGTTGCCGCATAACTAGAAGCCAAACCAGGACTACTACAAGGACTTGAAAATGACGAATGTGATTTCGTCGAAACGTCGTCCAACTCCAAGTGCCATTCAAGATGTTCTTCAACCAGTTGGAGAAATCTTCGAATTTATTAAGCGGTATGACACCCTTAAATGTTTACCTTTAATATATATATATATATATATATATTCATTTCTTCTATCTTAGATTCTACTGCCTCTGCCTTTGCACATCTCCATTTAACAACTCCTCAAATATGCCTTCCATCTTTCCAGTACCTTTTCCTCGTCGACTATTCACTCGCATTTTAAAATTTTTGTAGGATACTGGATTTGGCTGGTATCCTTTGTTTTCCTTTCCTTGTGCTCTCGCCTCCTAGTTCTTGAATTGATCCTCCAGCTTGCTCAACCTACTTCCCAGTTTTTTTCTCTTAATACATGTCTGCACTGTTGTTGCGCTTCATGCTTCTTTGTTTAACTAGGTAGAGAGAGGATTATTCTTGTTAACATAGAACTTCGGCTTAGACCGCGTAGTCTTTGTGGATAAACACCCAGCCTTCCCTGGCTTAATGTGCCTTGCACCTTGTAAACTCGAGCAAGGATCCACGCGATGGCCATGCTCTTTGGTGGCTCATGTAGTTTGAGTACCTTGAGAACGAGGATACTTAGGCAGCTTTGGCCTTGTTGCTGTTTGTGCACCCATACTAACCCCACTAACGTTTTGCAAGACCTTGCAGCTTGCATCATCAGAGTGAAAGTCATACTAAGAACTGAAGGTCTATGTGAAGCTATTTATAGTCCTCTGTGCCAGCAGCTCGGAGCGACGCAATGCTGATTGGTCGTTCAAGTGCAGCATTATCGGGTGTGGCCGTATGACACACAGTGGTTGTAATGTCCACGTTTTTCTAAGCTTACAATCATCTTCCCTGTTTATATTATTTGGATGTTTTTCTATTTCTATGGCTTTATGTATCACTTGTGGGAAGTAGTGAGGTATTCTGGCGAATACTCTGGCGTGCTCAAATTCTAAGGTGTGCCCATTTATAAATGTATGCTCAGCTACAGCTGATTTTGTGATGCGTTTATGTTTGCAATCGCCTTTATGTTCTTGAAGTCTTAGATCAATGGAATGACCAGTAAGAACAAAGAATGCGATGAGATGTTTTATCGGACTTTTTCCACTGTCCACTGTTTATCACATGGCGTTTTGGGAGTTTTTGATCTGCTCCCATTCTCAAGTGAATGAACTCCTGATTAGTCCTGAGAAGGACTGATTTTTTTATATCTTTCCACATACACTCGTGCCTACCCCTGGGTTGGAACCCGGGACCACTGATTGCTGTGATTACGAGTCTGTCACTCTTACCACTAGGCCACCAGTGAGGTTGGAATGTGATATACACCAGCGGTTTTTAAACTTGCAATTTTGTCTTTTACTGATCTGAAGCTGTTACCCAAAGTTTCATTAGTCGTGAACACAGTTTTGATGTTGCATCGTTTCAGGATACGTCCTATCTTATCAGTCGAGCCTTTAACGTAAGGTAGAAATGCTAAGCCTTCCAGAGGTGGGAATTCTTTTTTGGCTTTTTGTTTCATAGTCTTGACTAGCGCTTTTCTTATGGCAGTAATTGTGTATCCAATCTTTTGTAAAGAGTCAAAGAAGTGGTCCTTCTCTCTCTAGATTTTCTGCCACTGAGATACGAACAGCTCTGGTTACCAAAGTCTGGAGAACTGTTGCTTTTTGCATTGGGTGATGGTGTAAGTAAGGTGTAAGGCTGTCCGGCCCCATGTGTGTTTTCTTTCTATAGACTGCATGTTCACCAAAGAGCATGGCCATCACGTCGATCCTTGCTCGAGTTCACAAGGTGCAGCCAGAGAATGCTGGGTGTTTATCCACAAAGACTATGCGGTATAAGCTGAAATTATATGTTAACAAGAATAATTGGAGTAGCGGAAAAACTTCAAACAGTATGTAGATAGAGGATGTTGAGGGGAATTCAGAACACCGTCGTTCGCGAATATAGGGAAACAAAGTTAGAAAAGGGGGATATTCTAACACCAATAACTAGAAAACTGCTGGTGTAATGAAAAAGGTATCGAAAAATAAAATGTCATTAAGGTTGTTTACATGACACATAATAAAAAGTGCAACTAACCTAACCAGCGATAATGACACACCGTCTCTTTCTATGTCCACAGCCAGCTAGGGAATTTTGAACAGTACATGCAATAACATTTTTTGAATTTAAGTACTAATCTGAAACATATTTCATCTTGTATGAGTACAGTCGAACCTCTTTAACTCGAAGTGCCAGGGGAAAACAAAAAAACTCGAGTCATTGAAAGTTTGAGTTACCGAATTTTAATTTTTTTTAAATATTTATGTCTTAAGAGAGATTTGTATATGGGAAGCTATAGGAATTAGGTTAGGAATGTGACTTCAATTTGAGTAATCGAGATATTCAAATTATTGAAGTTCGACTGTACATTTAAGAAATTTTGCTTCTAAACTGTGTATATTCAATTCCTCTATCACGTAGTTAGAATAATTCATGCACTTGTACATCAATAAAAAGCTCGCAATGAGCAGAACATTTTTGCTGTGGATACCTTCTCTGTTGTCACCACCAGAACTTCACGCTGCCAAGTATTTTTTGTTGTTTCAGCATTGTGAAAAGGTGGGGTATAAATCTACCATTAACAAAAATGTGCAGAGCACGTCTTTGTTATGCTAGATTTATACTTTAAATTTTTGCACTAAGTGTATATGGTAAGGTTGCAATTTAGTGTTATGAAGAATTCTTGACGCCGACGTTTACGTGTACTTAAGTAAGGATTTTTAATTGCACCTGCAATCACCAGAAATTTATTTCTATCATCTGTAGATGGTTTTTTGCCTTCATATTTTTATATTGAGCGTGCCCTGTTCTCTTAAATCTTTCCTGGAGTCGATCAAAGCTACACTTTCTCATGAATCCGTTCAGGGCATATATCATATCAATTAGTTCTTCTTGTGAAAAATCCATTATAAACAGCAATTTGCCGAATTTTGTGTCTGGCAGTTTTGTTTGGAAAATCATATGGCACTTATTAATGACCAACAGAAAAACTATAGTCTGTTTTTTTGCTTTATGATTCAGAGCAGGCTTTGCATTTGCATTTTTGTAACAGTGTAGGTAGTTAGTGATAAAGGAAAAACACTAGTTATGTCAAAAACCATTAGAACTGTCAATGTGTTAACTTATAAGCACTATTATACTTAATAAGAGCTAAAATTACTGAACCATTAACATTAAATAAGGTATTGCTTTATTTTAAGTACGTTTATTTAAGCGTGATTGATATCTAACTGTACAGAAACGTCATAAAATTTCTAGACATCTATCTTTTATGTAGTAATGTAAAAATAAATATATTATTAATAATTTGCTGATGATTTTTGTTTGTAGAACTGTGTTGTACAAGTTATTATTTATGCTAAACATATCACACGCCTTTCAAAATAAAGAGATAATACAAAATACCCTGGTAGAACCATTTTCAGAGATATAATTTACCAGAATTTAGATGGATACACTTCAGGATAATCATCCAGAATCTGATTCAGAAGAGGAATACAACTCGTCTTCCGATTCAGTATCAGATTCTTCCAACCTAATAATAACAGGAGGTATATCATCCACACCAATTTAACAATGTGCTCTGCCCAGTCACCTTATATTAGTAGTTCACAGTGTTCAACGTTTTTTTCCATATGTTTGCTGTACACAGTGATAGAGATTTAAGCCATAAATTAGCAATTATGTCTTTTGAGGGAGGCTGAGAATTTATGTCCTTAT